>CM008286.1:32790604-32820503 GCA_002319775.1 Fagopyrum tataricum
CCAACATGTCGTCGAGGCGCGGGATCGGATGCCGGTACTTGACGGTTATTTGGTTGATGGCTCGGCAATCGACACACATCCTCCAAGACCCGTCCTTCTTGGGCAGCCAAAATGACCGGCACGGCACATTGGTGAAAGTGACTCACGAACATATCCCCGGGTCTAGGAGCTCTTGGACTTGACGTTGTAGCTCCTTAGTTTCTTCCCGGACTTGCACGGTAAGCGGCACGGTTGGGTAAAGACGCGCGCGGCACCAAATCGATTTGGTGCTCAATTCCACGGATCGGTGGCAAGCCGGGTGGTAGTTCATCGGTCAAGACGTCCTGAAAATCAGACAACAAAGTAGACACCTCGTGTGCGGCATATTACTAAGGTCATTGGAAGTAGATAAGCAAAAAGGAACAAGTAAGAAGCATGGCAACTTGCCTTCCTTGACCGGTGTCACATCATGTTTCCGGGCGAAAAGTACCCTCGGCTCACACCGGCCTTTGATTATTGGTTCCGGAGATGGTAAAGTTGCATTCGTGGGACGATGCTTCCTTTACTACCTCTAGACTCAATAGCACGGTTACTAGAGGCGGTGTTCCGGGATCCGGAAGTACTAGCACCCACAACATCGGAAGGACTCCTAGGAGGGTCCGATGTTGCCGGCGTAGTGGTCTCATCAATGGTTTGTTGCCTCTTCCGTTCCGCATAATCAATTAATATTTCATGTGGAGTCATAGGCAACAATGTGACCCGTTTTCCATTATATTGGAACATGTATCTATTAAGATAACCATCATGGAATGTACGGCGATCGAATTGCCATGGTCGTCCTAATAATACATGTGTGGCGTCCATCTTGATAACATCACAAAGGATCTTATCAACATAGCCGCCTATGGAAAACGTCACCCAAGCTTGTCGTGTGACGGTGTCACACGCCTTATCGGAAATCCATTGGATTCCATAAGGTGTTGGGTGGGGGTTGTAGGCAACTTAAAGTGTTTTACTACTTTTTCGTTGATAATATTACAACAAGAACCCCCATCAACTATGAGAGAGAGACTAGTGTTATTGACCAAACAACGAGAGTGAAAGAGATTCTCGCGTTGGTCAATAGGGACAAATTCCTTAACGGCTAAAATTCTACGAGATACAAGGGCGAACATACCGGGTTGTGCTGGGCCGCAAGCCATTTGTTCGTCGCATGGTTCCATGCCGTAGTAGGGGTCGGCGTCTTGGTCATCCTCTATGATGATATCGCCGTCTTCTTCATCTTCCTCATCTTCATATGAGGGATTGGCAAACAACACACGCTTTGTGTTCGGGCAATCACGTTGGACGTGACCGAATCCGCTACATTTATAACACACGGGCTCCCTTGGCCGTGCCGCCGGTGGAGGTCCGTGAGGGGTGCGGGCGGGAGGCACTTGTGCCGGGACATTGGGACCATGTGTGGTGCCCTCTCGGTATCCGCTTGTCGGGTGGATTGGACCATCCGTTGGGCTCCTTTGGTGGCGCCGGACTCTTGATAACTAGATACATCTCGAGCACGGGTGTTAGTAGAATAAGCGTATTGATTTGGAGAGGAGTTATACCTTGAGTATTTTGGAGTCTCTTGTTGTTGCTTGTGAAGCTTCATGGCCGCATGACACAAAGCTCCCAAGTCCCTATATGGAACGATCTCAAGGGGTCGTCGGATTGATGGATTGAGGCCACTCATGAACTTGGTGCGTAAGGCGGAGGGCGAGGCCGAGATGCCGGCCTTCATATGCATGTCCTCGAGCTTGGCCAAGTAGGCCACCGGAGTGAGTTTGCCTTGTTGGAGCTCTGCAATTTGCATCCGCATATCATTTTTGAAGTCGTCGGGGACATACTTCTTTGTCATGACGTAGATCAGTTGATCAAACGTCGCAACCGGTTCCCATCCTCGGTTTTCACGGACGTGTTCATACCGGTTCCACCAAGATTTTGCATCGCCTTCAAAGTACAAGGTTGCCGCTTCGATCTTCTCGTACTCCTCATAGTGGCAATGCTTCAAAGCCCTTTTCATGTCCTTTGCCCAATCAAGAAACACACAAGGATCATATTCCCCATAAAATATTGGAAATTTAACTTTACCTTCCCTACGAGCTTTGTAGAGATCCGGGCGGGGCAGTGGCATATCATCATGATGGGCTCATTGAAGGACGAACGCCGGATTTAGACCAAGCTAGAGTTTTGACTACTCGTTGTTGATGTGCATGCCTTGGTGGGTTAGGAGGAGGCAACCATTCTTCTCCTCGGTCTTGGTTCTCAAATGGATCTCGGACGAGTGGGTGCCATGGACGGACATGAGCCACCCGTTCCAAGTTGGCTTCATCGTCGGAGAACTCATCAAAATCGTCCCTCTCGTCATACTCATCATAGTCGCGGTATGATGAACGCCGGCTACGTCGTTGGTGGCGTTGCTCATATCGATCATTACCGGAACGTCGAGGATGACGATCTTGTTGATTGGTGTGCCGATATTCTTCCTGTATGGGACGGTTAGTATTATGTGCATTAGATAAAGGTGGGGGCGATCCGTACCGTTTACGATTGCGCTCGAAGCGCTTGTTTCGATCCATTGTATCTACATAAAGTAGATCATCCGGAGTCGGGCCATTATTGTTCTCGGTCTCATTGAGGTGGTGCCTGCCGTCTTGTTGAGTTTGGCTTTCGATGACTGAGGCAAGCCTAAGACCTTGAGATGGGTCGGTTCCCAAAAGACCTTTGCCCTTCCGACGAGCGTCGGACGTGGAAGTCTCGACCATGGTGTCAATTGGATTTGGGGCGGGCGTGGAGTGGTCGTAAGGGCCAAAAGTTGTGCCCTCATCTCCTCCATTTGTTGCTTTAGACTAACAACTTCCTCGGATAAGGAGGCATTTTCTCGTTCACGAGCATCCTGTGAGTTTTCTATATCCACATTAGTCATGATTCCAAATGAATACAAACAAATGCAAGCAATCAAATGAGCAAGGTGATGAATTAAGTCAACGTTACCCAAGTTCAAGTGCGTTAAGGTTCTACTTTTGGGAAGGCCGTTTGGCGGTTAAGCAAGGTAGGCAAATCCAACAAAATTTGAACCAATTCACACAAATAAACAAGTGATATTTTGCACGTGTGTAAGAAAATGGAGAGACAGAAGATGGACGGATTGTTCACTCAGCAAGCTTTGCTTGCTTTCGGTCTTTGACCGTTTTGTAAAATCCGATTTTTCGGATGGACCGGTTTGCCGGACGTCTTTTCAATTTGTTGTTTTTTTTTTTTTGAACTTTGCAACTTTTTTGATGCAAGAGATGAAACACTTTGGAAACAAATCCGCTTTGTTGAAGAGTTTTGATTTTTGTTTTTGTTTGAATATCAAAATGCAAGATATCCGAATTTGTTAAAAAAATCCCAAGAAATTTGGTAAAATCGATTAACAAACTTGTTGGATTGGGTCGGTTGAAGAACAAATTGTTTTATATAGATGGTTTGATGGCAAACCAACTATCTCCTAAATTTGTTTGGTGAGAAAAAAGAGAAAAAAATTCCAAGAAAACTTCGAAGAACACGAAGAACAAGTTGAAGATCTTCAAGAAGGGAAGAACAACAAAGGCAAAGAAGGATAAAAATATAACGCACAAAAACAAGAGTAAAGAGAACTTAGCTTCGGTCCCTTTGCTCTGATACCAATTTGATGCGTCCTTGGAATCGTTGAAGGACGAACGCCGGATCTAGACCAAGCTAGAGTTTCGACTACTCGTTGTTGATGTGCAATTGAGAACTTTGATAGAAGTTTGGTAGGGCGGAAGCGATTGAGATGGATGCGGAAGTGTAGGTTTGATTCGATCTAGAGAGATCGAGCAAACGTTGTAGTGGATTTGAGAGTTTGATTCTTTAGAAGAATCATCGAATGTGATTTCTTGGATCTAAGACTTGATCCAAGGAAGAACTTTGAGGGGATGGAAGAGGAAGTGATGCCCAAATCAAGAAAGAGGATTTTCCTTCAAATAACTTGATTAATATTGAACATGATTTACAAGTGAAGCCAAGCATCCCTTATATAGTGGGTGAAGGCTACACCAAAAGTCGGAAATTGAATGACGGAAATAAAGGCGGGAAATAAAGTCGGGGCAACTCCCGAAACCAAAGGTCTAGACTATCAATGCCGGAAATTAACTCACGGAATTAAGTTCCGGAATTAATGTTCCGAAAATTAAAGTCTATTATTATTTAAAATGCAAAATATAATAATAATAATATTTGCTAGTTTGATGACGTGGCGCCGGAAGCCTATTCCATGGTGGAGTGGTGACATGGCATGCCACTAACGGGTCCAGGTGATGTGACGGTGCGTCGGATGATTGAGCCGGTAGCTTGGGCGATGGCTTTGGCTCGGGAACGAGTGAGCGGTCCATCGGAGCGAACCCGCAAAGCATCGTCCTCTTCATCCGCGGTCATAGTGGTCAAGGGCGCATCATTTCGGTTCTCCTGGATGGTATCCCTTCTGCTCATTTTTTTCCTTCTAGGGGTCTCAGGTAAGGTGATCATTTATCTCCTTTCTTGTTCCTTATTTGTGCGGAGGGTCTTTCGGGTCTTATCGGAGAAAGTGAAAGAAGAGGAAGATTACAAGGAATAAAGATTTCTCCTTCTACTCCTTGTGTTTCTCATCTCTTTTTTGCAGATGACAGTTTTATTTTTGCAAAAGCAACTTGATAACAAGGAAGAGAAATTGTTAAGATGCTCCATCAATATGGAGAAGTGTTGGGTCAACAAGTGAATTTTGCAAAATCTGAACTTTCATTCAGCTCTAATTTCAACTCCAATCTTAGGGAGGAGATTTATTCCATTGTTAATATGAGAATGGTTGAGAGGCATGAGAAATATCTTGGTCTTCCTATGATGGTTGGAAGATCGAAGGGAGTTATTTTTGAGAATGTGAAGGAAAGGGAGTGGAAGAAGCTTAAAGGATGGAAGGAAAAATCTCTTAGTAGGGCGGAAAAAGAGGTTTTGTTAAAAGTGGTGGTGCAAGCTATTCCTACGTATACGACGTCATGCTTTGAAATGCCGGAAGGAGTGTGTAAAGACATTGAGGAAATGATTAGGCAATTTTGGTGGGGTTCAAATATGATGGAAAGAGGAAGACGCATTGGGTGGCTTGGGAAAAGTTATGTCGCTCGAAGGACGTAGGGGGACTTGGTTTCAGGAATATGCGTGATTTTAATCATGCTATGATCGCCAAGAACTGTTGGAGATTGTTAATCGATCCGGGATCATTGGTGGCTAGGCTTTTAAAGGCAAGGTATTATTCTCAATATTCTTTTTGAAGGCATATGTGGGAACGAGACCAAGTTACACATGGAGAAGTTTGATTAAGGGGAGAGATTTTCTCATGAAGGGTTTGTGTTGGTCTATTGGAATGGGTGAGTCTCTTTCGGTATGGTCGGACCAGTGGATACTAAGGCCACACAACTTTAAGCCTATATTTAAACCTACAGCTTCGCCATCTGATTTGAAGGTTAAGGACCTTTTTATTCATGAGTATGGACTATGGAAGGAGGAGTTGGTTCAGTCACTTTTTGTGGAGTGTGATTGGGAGATCATTCTTCGCATTCCACTGGTTGTTGGTGCTAATGAAGATGAAGTATATTGGTTCTATGAGAAGAATGGGGTGTTCACGGTGAGGTATGATTACCATTTGGCTATGAATATCAGAGAAGGTGATAAGAGTAAAGTTGGACACTCGTTGGCTTTGTCAACTAACAATGTTTAGAAGAAGTTATGGAAGGTTAAGGTTCCCCCGGCGGTGAGCAAGTTTGTTTGGAGAGCTTGTGGGAATGCATTACCGTGTAATGATGCTCTCTTTCAACGTGGAATTATTTATGTGCCATGGTGTGATCGATGTAGTTCGGTCGAAGATCCGTTGCATGTGCTTGTGCTTTGTCCTTGGTCTTGGAATATATGGAAATATATCAGTTGTTTGCAGAAGCTGGCTTTAAAGGTTGGGACGGTTCTAGAATGGTTCGATACGGTAAACAACTCAACTTCGAAGGAGGAGATTCAACAATGGATGTGTTTAGCGTGGAGTATATGGCGTGCTCGGAACCGAAGGATCTTCGAAGGATTGGCAACAGAGGCGAAGATGGTGGTTGAGGAGGCCGAGGGTCTCTTGTTCGATTATTGTGCAGGGGTGACTCCTACGGCGCAAAGGGTGATCTTAGTCTCTTCATGGGGGCATTGGTAGTTTCCCTCGCCAGGGGTGATTAAACTGAATAGCGATGCGTCTATCGCTTCATCAAGCAAAGTTGGAATCGGTATTATTGCAAGAAACTGTTCGAGTAAGGTTTTGTATGCTTCCTCGCACAGTTTTTTTGGGTCCTTATCGGTGGAGATGGCGAACTGCTCAACTCATGTATAAATTAATTTGAAAGTCGGATGCTAAACAATGTTTAGATTGTTCCTCTCATGCACTTTGTTTAGTCTTAATGATGATTCTATGTATTGATAATTAGCCGGCTAGTATGGATGATACTCATAAGTAATTCCATGATCTAGTGATGATTGTTTAGATGCCTATATTTTTCAGAGTTTGTAATTCAATCATGCCAATAGAAAACACCATGTGAAGTTTGAATCCAAGTAGTGATCGTAGTTTGTAATTCAATCATTCTATGTCTTAATCCATGCTAGATCAATTCGTTTTATGCTTGCAAATAGGAAACCCCATGTGATGCATGTTTTATCTCGAATTGAATCCAAGTAGAGTTGTCTCACATCTTGTGAATAACAAGCACCATGTGACACTTGATGTTTGAATGACTTATGCTTATATTTTCACTTGCCTAAATATGCATTTATTTGCTAGAGTATGGATGAGACTCATAAGTAATTCCATAATCTAGTGATGATTGTTTAGATGCCTATATTTGCTAGAAATTGTCATTTAATCACCCCAATAGCAAACACCATGTGACTTATGCTTAGTATGAATGAGACTCATATGTAATTTCATAATTTAGTGATGATTGTTTAAATGCGTATATTTGCTAGAGTTTGTAATTCAATCATGTCAATAGCAAACACAATGTGAGGTTTGATTGATTGCTTGCTTGCTTGCAAAGTGTTAATCCATGCTAGATCAATTCGTTTTATGCTTGCAAATAGCAAAGACCATGTGATGTAATATCTCGAATTGAATCCTAGTACTGACCGTAGTTGTCTCACATCTTGTGAATAGCAAACACCAGGCGACACTTGATGTTTGAATGACTTATGCTTAGATTTGCACTTGCCTTGAGATGCCATTTAACCATCATTTACATAAGAACTTGAGCAAATAATTCTCACTCTATGGCATCATATCATGTTTTGACATTACGTTAGCAAAGGATTGAGAGAATTAGTCTCCAACCTCTAGTTGTTTTCTAATTAGAAATCACCCAATTGCATACTCTGATTTTGACTCGGATGAGTTGAAAGCTACATGAATTTGGCTCGATTGTAGTTGATTGATAACTCGATTGTAGTTACCTAATCCAACTCGATTGATCTATGTTTCACACCACTTTTGAAGTATTTTGGATGACGTTTGATTACACCCTTTTATTTTCATTTTACATACTTTTTTTTCATCTAAATGACTTCTTATAATGAGATGTGGATAACATAGTCATTTGGGAAGTACAACCTTATTTTTGCATTGGCACAACCTTATACTTGGGGTAATGTGGCGAATTTTATTGAGTGTAAATTCTAGGTTTTAAGTGACAAATTTTATACACTTACTAAAAGGGATGTCAATGTGATATTATTTCCGATCAAATGCTTTATCAGTTCCCATATTAAATTGCTTATCTACCGGCTTCTTCTATTTGAAAGACTAAGCCCACCATGGTGGGCTAACTATGTTTTGCATAACCAGGTTCAGGGGTGGTTCAAGAGCATGAAAGTCGGGCGGCCTAGTTAGCTTTTGGGGAATTCATGTCTAGTGGCCTTATGTTTCCTTTCGGGATTTATTCCTCGCTTTTGGTTATATCCTAGTTGGGTTGGAGAATTGTTTATTACAAATCTTTTTGTTATTGTTGGTCTCGGGTTTATCCCAATTGTTGTTTTTGATCCCTTGCATAGGATGTTAGATGGTTGATATACCTTTCTGCGCAGGTTGATGTCTATCAATTTACCGGTTTCCGTATTCATCTTGTTTCTTCTAGCCTTAGAGAATCCTTGCTGCCGGTTGTGCTCCTTAGCGAACGACATAAGGAGAAGGGAAAAACTATGGGGAAGAAAGGCTCGTGGAGAGAGTATCCAAAAGAGGTGAGAGAGAGGAACTAGGTTTAGGAGAGAGAAAATTGTGGATAAAAGGTTGAGAAGTGAATAGGATTTTCACGTGATTTTCTATATTCGCTACTTTTAAAAATCCCGACCCATCCGATAAATATAAATCCAAAAATGATTTTTTCGACGATAAAATTAATTCAACACACTAATCAATAAAACAGAATGTGGCTTTACAAGAAGCCTAACAACAACAAAAGATAACCCAAATTCTTTGTTACCAAATCAATATTGAACATGAGTTATATATCTCATTTGTCCTATATTCGATTCAACAAGAAAATCGTCCAAACCTTAAAAACATGTTTATATAAATATCATTAACATCAAATGAAGTTCATCTTAATATTTTAATTCCGTGTTAGGCATAAATTGAACTCCTTGTCGATTAAATTATCAACTAAACCAAGGCAATTAAACACAAGTGACATATTCCTAATTATAGTATGATTTTCACGTAAAATATAAAATATTACCGTATTTATCATAATCCATTAATCCCATTCTCCTAATCACATCTACCATAAACATTCAACCCATGGTTAAATCTCTTTTAATAAATGTGATAAAGAAAAAACTACAAGTATTATTTCTTAAAAATTAAATTCACAACAAATTCAAATCTTGTATAATCCTGTATATCGCAATATCACCATATAATACTAATAATACTATTATTATTCTCGCATAGTATAAGTTAAAATGTGAAATGTAAATACATGTGTATATGTTCCTTTTTAATTAAACGATTATTATATGCAATTTAAAATGATTTTTCTTGTGTTATACACGTAAAATGTTTCATCCATAAATAAATATTATAATTTTAAAAAAAATCCGAATTTTATCATCAATCAAATATTCAAACCCTATTGAATCAATGAGTTTAAGAAAAATTTTAAATTAGAAAATAATTTATAATAATAACTCTTAAATTTACTCTTAGTTAATTGTCTAAATAACCAAAATAATACCTATATTTGATCAAATTCATATTTTTTAATAATAAGGATTCATGTATTAAAATGATATTCATTTTTATATTATGTATAATATTATAATTTAAGAAATGCATAAAACTTAATAAACATTATTGACAATGTTTATTGTTAGATTATTCTATAAAGCTTTTATTTTATGTTATTTCTTTTATTTTAAGAGATATTTTTTGGTAATTAATTTTCTTTTAGAAGTTTTTTTTGGTATTTCTGACCATGGCTTCATCATAGAAATGTAACAAATAGCGTCATTGATTTAATAAATAAGCCACGTGTCACCTCGTTCCAACATCATGCTTGTTGTCGAGCCAAAGTTTAGAGATATCAACAATCATGCCACCAAATAATTATTATATATACTTTAATATATAAATATTTTGATTTCTAAAAGTGTAAAAATATAAGAAAAAGCTTGTATCATACAAAAGTTTGGAAATGAAATTTCATTGCGATATTTCAAATTTTAATTGAAGAGTATAAATGTAAATCATTAGATTAAAATGAAAACTATTGATATATGTTTTAATTTCTACGCATAACTATAAATCTTATAAATTATTTATGTATAAAAACTTTTGGTAAGGTTTCAGGATAATTAATGTGTTTTATAGCATTACATTAATCCAAAAGAAAAAGTAATTTGGAAAAAATAGATGTATGAGAAATGCTTATCACATTGTTTTCCTTCTTTTTTTTTGTTATATGCAGTTGTCAATATTAATTATAAGGACTCCGATCCATAAAAATAGTTAAACACTAAACGTATCGAATGAACGTTCTCACAAATTTCTAATATTTTGTTCATATGATATTTAGCTAAATTTATATAAAGTACATGAAATATAAATATTTAACGTGTTAAATATAAATATTAGGCATGCTACAATGTAAATTATATTTTATTATTAACATCATTTTAATATAATATTTTAGAATTACATGCATGATATTTTCTAATGTACTCTATGAAAACGCTAGTAATAAAGGAATTTAATGGGTGCTCATACCTATACATAAAACTTTTATTCATGTGCATGACGTTTAAACAACATTCGTGCAAAGTACATGGAATTTGAATATTTAGTGTGTTAAATTTGAATACTGGTTAAAATAAGTGACTAGTTACAATGTAAAATATATTGTATATTGTCATTTTCTTTTAAATATAATATTTTTAATTATATGTATGATATTTTTTAATATAGTCGATATAAAAACATTATAAACGTATCCCATGGGCGTCCAAATCTATATATGATATTTTGAACCATATAAATGTTATTTACTATATTTGCGTAATTCAATTTTAATTTCACCAAATTCTAAACCGACTTGATTCAAACCAAAGATTATGTATAGTGTCCATTTGATATTTGCCTATTATACATATTTTATGTTAAAAATATTGGTTTTCTCTCCTATAAAACCAAACCCCAACATCTTCTTTCCATCTCTCTATCCTCCATCTTTCTTATAAACTGTCTTCTTGTGAAATATAAACAGAGAAAAGAAAAAGAAAATGAGTTCACCGAATTCCGTATTCCAAAACCAAAGCGAAAGCAAGGCTATTGTTTCGCACACCGAAGGATCTAACTCCGGTGAAACCTCCGGTGCCGGTTACTAGACCATGATGCCGTACTTATATGAAGCAGCCCAACCGATTGGGGTAGGAACTCAGCTCACCCCTCTAGTAGTGAATCAAGAGAAAAAGAGTAGAAATAGGGTTATTACCTCATCGATGATCAGCAGCATGAATGCCGGCCTCTTGAAGTTAGACCTTAACCGACGACCGCCATGGCTGCCGGTAAACTGGACTGTGTGGAAAGTGATCAGAACCTCTGGAAAAAGCACAGGACATGTCGATATGGTAATTAAAAATCAATTAATTTATCTTTGTATGCTACATTGTAATTTATATGTAATTTATATGAATAAGTGATTAATTATTTCATTCAAAACAGTATTATTACTCTCCAGACAACACTAGATTTCGATCTAAGAAAGAGGTGTTCGATTACCTATCCACCGGTCATGGTACGAGTCAGATTAATGTATTATAATTCAATTCCATTGATTTTGATTTATATTCATAAAATTTTCATTTGATTTAATCTCATGATTCAGAAACTCTTTGTGATGTGCCAGAAGAGCTCGACGAGTGGCACGGCCCCCTGCTGGTGTTTATGTGATGGAGGTGACCGGTGCTCGTCCGGCGAAAATGCCGTTAGCTGTGCCTAGGAAAGTGAAGAGGGTTATGATCGAAGACATTTTGTCTGGACTTGTGTGAGAGAGAGAATGGGAGGGGGATGAGAGAGGTTTCGATGAGGAGGACTCTTACAAAGATGAGTAAGAAGAGTTGTGAGTCATAAGAATAAAATATATGTAAGGGTCGTAGTTATTTTAAAATAAAGGAAAAAAGCAACTTTCATTTCATTTTAAGGTCGCACATCTCGTTCGCTCCTTCTCTAGTTTTCTTATCTTCTTCCTAATTTTTTTTGTTCTTTCAAACTGTGAAACTTCACTCATACCTTGAAATTAAATACAATAAAGGCTCGTTTTGTATGATAGTAGAAATGGTGTTGGGACAAGGAATCGGAATGAGATAAATAATTGGAATTAATTAGTCTTGATACTTGGTGTTTGATATGATATTGGAATGAAGGAATTTTGAAACATATTTATTTGATTTTATATGAATTATGGAACGAGATATCATATGATATTTGATGATATACGTGTGTATGTGTTGTAATGTAAATATATGTTATATTTTAATCCAAGTTAAAGAAAAATGAATACCACCTAATAACTTAAAATGCAACAATGAACTAAACGGGATCGAACTTAAATAAATAGGTTATTGTTTCTTCTATCAGTTTTAAAAAAAATTCTAGTTGAACAAGTTATATTGTTTTCGAACACTTTCCGGTGACATATATATCATCTTGACTGTAATATTTGTATCATAATCAGTTATTTAATCTAATAGTATTTTATAAAAATCATTTTTTACAAAACAATTGACATATTATTAAAATTAATTTTTCGGTAAATATTTTTATAAAAAATATTAATTTATTTTGTAAAGATCAATAAGTGAGTAATATAAGTATAATAAAAATATAAAAATATAGTTTTAAATTTGAATGGGTAATACATTGAAATAGATGATACCAAACTTTAATTTATGAAATCATGTTCTTCTTTAGAGTTAAAATGAGTCATTCTATGAAATTATTTCTACTCCGATTCTAAGTCTTAACAAACACTGATATCGATATGAGTAATTCCGATTCCTGATTCCAAGGAATCATACCAAATACGCCCTAACTTGTAATAACC
Organism: Fagopyrum tataricum; assembly: GCA_002319775.1. Classification (NCBI taxonomy): domain Eukaryota; kingdom Viridiplantae; phylum Streptophyta; class Magnoliopsida; order Caryophyllales; family Polygonaceae; genus Fagopyrum; species Fagopyrum tataricum. The sequence continues at coordinate 32,803,270 of CM008286.1, forward strand.
GAAAAATTTGGAAAAATGTCACTAATTTATTCCAATTCCGAAGTGAGTTTCGAGGTGCTTTAAATGGTCCGGTTCATTAGGTTCTAGAGTCAACCAAACCAGGTTCCTAACCATAGCATGAGCAATTGCCAGCCAACGTGCTTCAGCCGTTGTACTTCACCAAGCCCGGCCCATATTTCCTGTTCTGGTCAAGCACATTTCACCCTCCCCTGCTACACCTGGCCCATGATGGCCTCGATAACCAACGCGGCCCAAGAGAGCCATTTCTTCCCGATCGTTTCAGTCGTCTCTGCACTTGTAACGGCCGACGGCATTAAAGCACCTTGACCGATAACTAAAAGCCGATCGTTACTCGCTTCAACACGTGACCCGAAGCCGCCCCATTTTCCCTCGTTCCACGCTAACTGTAGAGACCACACCACGCCTCCACTCATCACCGACGAACCACCTTCCTCCCTCCTCTGCAACCACACTCTGTAAACTCGCCTTTCCACCACTACTTATCTCGCCTGCATCTCGCCTCACCTTCTCTCGTCATCTTCCCGCTCCTCTTCTTCTCTTCGCACTCTAACGTACCTCTCAACTCTCTGGTTCCATCCATCGTGACCTGTCGTTCCAGATCCTACCGCCAATCGGGTAAACTCTCTTGCCTAACTTCCTTTCCTTCGAGAGTAGCGCGAGTTACGCCTTGCTAACTAGTTGGACCATGAACGATGGACAGAGTACAAGTCAGCCGGTCCATTTTCCTTTCCTTGTCGGAAACCACTAGCGGAGGAAGACGAACACGATCGAGAACCGGCGAACTACTGGGACCGTCGACCTTGGTGAGTATTGGATTGCGATGCACATGTAAACGTACATGTAACGCCTGAAAGTTCCATCGTTTTTAACTCGTGTCCATGTATCGTAGAAACTAACCGAGATTTAATAAATGTTTTGTGTGGGTTGCTTATAGGAAAACGAAAGAAAACGTGACCTTGCTTATAGGAAACTAACCGATCGACATTCGACGACACTCTAATCCGTAACCTTGCTACCAATCGTACCGCGGTTATATCCGAATCCGAGTCTTAACGAGTAAATTAATCCCGTAGATTTTTATAAGAATTTATAATACTAATATTTTATAGTGCATGATATTATAGTAGTACATATTAATAGCAGTATTAGAATAAGCATGAATATATTTACAAGTAGACCAAATCAGGGTTAATAATTAATCGTAGAACTTAATAAGAATTATTATATATTTAAGTGATAAATACATACATATATGGTGTTAGTTAGAGAATGGAATATCGGGATAATTGAAGAGTGGTATTTAAATAAGAATTGGAACATCAAGGTAGCGGATCTGAGAAAATGTACTTTACTAGTAGGACTGGAACGAGAATAGAGAATGGGCGAACGATCAGTAATTTTGGAATTATCGATACTTTCCGAGTTTAAGTAAATTTATTAGGATAGCAAAACTATGATTAAGAGAAAGCGAATGGACATGTAGGTCCCCGAATCGAAATGGTAAAGAAGATCAAGGTATTGAGGTTAGACGTCACACCCTGATTGTGAGAACGATAAGTTGAATGAAATTAAGTTAGAATGATGTTAAGAATGAATAATTTAATGATCAGGATAATCGGATCTTTAGCTGGCAAGATCGCGAGACTTTGAAGACCAGTACGGATAAGGTGAGTTCGTAGGACTCACTTAGTTACCGTGTAATATTGAGTGTGCATTAGGGTAGTGTGTGTTATTCATGTGAAATAAAATGAACGGATTAGACCAATGTACTTTATTTGTTAAGAGAGAAACAAGTGTATGATAACGTGCCGTAACCGTCAGTCCGGACCGATGGTGCCGGAGGATTGCCCCGCGACCAGTCGAGTAGTGTATACAGAAAGAGGTAAATACACCAATCCTACTAGGTAATGGGGACAGGGGCAAGAGTCGGGAGACTCTTGTGCTACAAGAGAAGAGGAAAATAGAATGGATAAATTCACGTAATGAAAGATAATAAACCGGGATCTGTGTGTGCATGCTGAGTGATTTATCGTATATTCCTTTACATGTGTTTGTCCTCTAGTGACATTTTAGTATTAGAATTGTAGCTAACGGGTTTTACCGTGTTGTTAGATAATGCAGGTTAGATCTCTACCGAGAGATCGAGAGTGAAGTAGCCAACCGGGTTTCCGTACTAGTATCGGGTTCTTTGGGTATTTATTCAGTTATTTATTTCTGCAGTTTGATTATTCCTATTAGACTTATTCGCCTAGAGATTGGCTGGTGTTATCTTAGTTGTAGCTTTACTACCTTTAGTACTTTTATAAAAGATTTAACGTTTTAATATTTGTGCCTTGTTGCAAGGTCCATTGTAATTGCTGTCAAACTAAGGTCGGAACCCACTGTGATGTCCTAGCCAGTAACGCTCCGGATTCTCAAAATTCGGGGTGTTACATAAGTAATTTACATCATAAATGGACATAGGGTTGGATTGATATCTACAACGACTTTCCTATGGTCTTTAAGATTATCCATCGTCTTCTACTGTTTGGGTGAAACGTTGAGAATCAATTTTTATCCCACGTATCTTGTTCAAAATCAAAGAGATAAGATCATAGAGGTTGTTCGTTTGGGTAATTTCTTTATCAAATTTACTTGAAGAAGAAGTAGTAGATCGTCCGATCTTTTATGTGATACTTGTAGAGCGAATGTTGCAAGTGAGTCGATATTGTTCATAACTTTCTCATATAACATCTCTCTCTTTTGTTTGAGTGTTAATGATATTTGTTTTGTAATTGTGTAAACTATGAGTGTTTTAAGTTGTATACACAACCTATTTAATAAAATGCGCCAACGAACTACAATAAGATATTAATTGATTTTATATAGCATAAGTTCATATTTCTCAAGGTTGTTCAAACGGACCGGACCGGAACCTATCTTTCACCCTTCCTTACATCCTTATTAAAATCTCTTTTTAGACCTATATATTATTGTATTATGCTTTCAATTCTTTGATATAAAGAGTTACATACATTAATTAAAATTCTCGGTATACCAAAAGATAGGGATATAATTCAATGATGAGTTCAATCCATTAGGGACCGTAAGGATTCGGTCCACCACGGTCCGGTCCAAATCGTATTGGTTTTAAAAATGAAAAATAAATACATATATATTTTGCATGGATCAAATTAGTTACGATAATTCTTCATATCCGATCGAACACTCGTCAATAGGCAACAAAAGGCACATGTCCTTGATTGTCACCCGATTTTACTTATGATCAACATTTTACAAAATCATCGAGTTACTCTTCTTCCATAATGTCAAATGTTGATATTCCTCCTGAAAGACTACTTATAGGAACTTATTTGTTCAGAAGATTCCTCTGGTTTGTTCTATAGTTTTCACTCTCCAATCTAATGCGAGATAATTAACTCTTCTCAAGTCGAACCTTCATTGTTCAACCAACACTACCACACTTAACGAGATCCATATTTTGCAAGCTCTCGTCATCTTTCATCAAGACCTCTATATTGTCAAAATGAACTTCTATTAACGTCACACACCTTGGTTTTGCACTTATATATCCCCCATGACTCCTCATCCGTACTCCACTAGCATGACGGTTTACACGCGCATCATCTTCATCACTATGACTTCAGTTCTCATAAATTCACAATTCTTTTGTGTGGTTCGTCAACTTCGGCAATTTAAGCTCTTCGTTATAAATAGCCCATTGCATTATCTCCCTTCTTACCAAGGTTCATTCCTATATGTATTTCCTCGCTTGTGTTGATGTTGCTTGGCGTTGTCACTTAGGTAGAAACTCGTTGACTACCATAAGGAATTCTACCACAAGGGACACTTGTATTGTGATCATTTTCTTATTCGTTATCCTTAGAGGAGATCACCTTGTACCTAGGGGAGGTGAAATAGAGGAGAGGTAGCAGTGTCGGGGAGAGGGTGTGGAGATCGAGAGTCGCCGGCGTCGGCGAGAATGGAGTGCAAGAAAGCAGAGTTGTAGAGGGGGGGGGTAACGAGAGGTATGGTGGTTGAAGACGAAGAACTGCTATGTCACGATCTAGTGGGTGATGGAGAGGAGGCGTCGGAAGGGGTTAACTTCGGTCTTCAATGTCCTGCGTTAATGATCGAATTCAACACTCCTGTCCCATGTCCGTAACTACCATTGATGACGAAGGAAAGAGAGCGAGGTAGGTGAAGCCCCTGCGTGACGTTGTTCGGCCTGTTCTTTTGTTGACCAAGTGGAGCGAGGTGTGTTGTCCCAGTTGGGAAGACGGGTTTCAGGTAAAAAAAGGCTGGGATGGTAGTGGGCCGGTATGGAGTCCGTTTGGCTCCTTTGCCACCTAAGCCTAATAAGGCCATCTGGGTTTTAGAAGGTGAAGAGGGAAATAAGAAAAAAAAAGGAATTGTTTTGATATATATTCTAACTCGGGTTTATTCATATAAATCGTATCGATTTTAGTTTGATTATACTCGTTTTATTTTCTCGGATATTCAATTCGGTTTTCGTGTTAAACAAATAACATTTTAAAATTACATTTAAAATTATTAAAATTTTTCTGTTATTACATTGATGCTACGAACAAAAAGTGTCAAAAATTCTGAATATAGCGCCCTATATTACATACCTCTATAGAAGTGCTTGAGAATGGAAGAGGAGGAAGAGCTATGTAATTATTGTTGGTCGAGATTGATAAGAGTAAAGGAATGACATAACTGGATGATTATAAACAAGAAAATTGGCGGTCGTCTCTCATCCTCCGTTACATTGGCGCCTTTCTGTACACTGAAAAGAAAGAATTAGTTCACGATTAGTGTTTCAAGTAGCCAAAGACTTCACATTGGAACGAATTAGAGTAAAAAAAAAAGAAGCAAGATACGAGAAAGAGGGGAAAAGTGAGGATGTGGAGGCGGAGGCGACGGATCGGAGAGTGGAGAAGAGGGGAAGTGGTGAGCGAGTTTTGTAATATCCGGAAATTTTGATTTTCAAAAAAACTCCGAATTAAACCGGAGCAAACCCGTTTGCAACCATTCCTTCTTACTCGAGTCAAATGCTTGTGTTTATGGCTAAATCTCTCCTCCTAACTCTTGTCCTTATCTTTTTACGTGGGTATACTTACCCTTAGTAACCAAACACTACTTAGTGTTCCTTACCATACCACTCTCCTACCCTCATTTTTATATTGTCCTAGATGGCTACATGGGCAGTCTACTACCCATTCTTTTCTACCTTATGTACCTTCCCAGCTGGCATGTGAAGACAAGAGTGCATTTCTCTCTCCTTCCTTGGTCCCCGTCTGTGCAGCAATAACAGGAGCACTCCTTCGAAGCATGGGTCGAGAGAGAGATGTCGTACACAACCTCCATAACGCCAATCTCCTGGCCATCGGTGCAGTAGGTCACACCCTCTTTCCTCCCTGTCCTCTCCTCCCCTACCTTCATCACTCCTCTGTAGTGACCTTTCCACCACCAACTCTCACGCCTCACCTCGCTCCCCTCACCTCTCTCTCACTCCCTTGTTCTTCTTCCTTTCCTCCATCCCCCAGTTGCCTTTCTTCCTTCGTGACAGCACAACGATGGCGAGCTACTTCTTCCCTCCTTCGTGAGCCCACAAGCAACATCACCCGGCACCACCTCTTCTCCTCACGTTCTGGGCAACATCAACACCAACAAATGAGCAAGACACCTCTTACTCCCTTCAATCATCATCCTCCACTGCAAGTCTGAGCATCAACCGCGTATGCCACACCAGGAGGAGCCTTTCATCTGAACTGGAACAGAAGTCGACAACCTTTTCCCTCCTCTGAACCTCGATCGGGTTTGCTTCTCCTTATGCCGTGAGCGCTGTCTTCTCCCACTGCACATTCCTTGAGCGACCTGGTAAGCCGTATTGCTTCTTCTTCTTCTTCTTCTTCTTCATTTTAAGCAATGAATATGTCCATCTGCCTCCCCTTACCTTGCTCGATCGAAACCAGGAGCTAGCTACCCAATAGGAGCTGTGGGAAGTCACAAGCAACTCAACCTCATCTCCTTCCTGCTTGGTCTCGTGGAACTCGAATTTGTGGGTAAGAACCACCCTTCCCTCCTCCCTTAGGTCCCATTGTATGGGGTGTTGTTAAGCAATCTATCTCCTCTCGTAACCACGCCGAAGTATCAACAATCGATTCTTTTCCCGATTCCTGAGAGCCAGTTCCAGTTTTGGCCGTGTGCAAACCGACACCTTTGGATACTCTTCTGGGTACGTTTTAATTACTTTCAACGGCTGGTTTTTGGATATGTTGTTGTCGACATAGCATAGTTTAACATGTGAAAAGTTGAGAATGATCCAACGGTCGGATCGGAAATTATGAGCTCCCAAAGTTAGAAGAAAACTCAGTTTATGGATATACATGTTAGGATTGTGACATTTGAGATTTTGTATAGATTGTGGACTTGGTTTTTAGAAGTTTTGTTGCTTCGTTTATGTTGTATTCATGGCTTAGTATGCAAAAGAATTATTTCGGAAAGCATAGTTTTGTTGCTTCGTTCAGGTGACGTTTAATACTTTCTTTTGAGTCTTTTCTTCTTGAATCGGAAGTTCGGGAACCTTTAATACTCGTTTAGGGCCGTTTAATGGATTATAGATGTAGTTAGTCGTTTTGCGGAAGTTTAGAGACTCGTTCGACCGTTTTGGAATTTTAAGGAAATTCGGGGTCATAAACCGTAATTTCCGTAAAAGTTAGACTTCGGAACTTAGGATGTAAGTTTGAATATACCTCACACCCGTTATGGATCTTTTAGGGTTTTGACATGTTTTTGGACAATAGTTAGGGTCTTAGACCCGTGTTGGGCACTTTTCGGAATTATAGGAAAGTTAGGGGCATTTGATAATTTTGGGTAAAAGTTATAGTTTTGGCCATTCTTTCTTTCCAGAACTTCCCGTTATGTCTAGAAGCTTCTTGAAGCTTAACTAGACTTTAGTTCAAATGCTTAGACGTTTCTATTTTCACTAGGTAGTTGAGATCACGTACGGACGGATCGGGTTTTTAGCGAGTTTGGATATCGGACCAGTTCAGGTAAGTCGTATGACTTACTTAGCTAACTTTTCTTTGTGTTAGCATATATTGCTAAAGTGGTGATTGTTGAGTGTTTAATAATTATAACTTGACTAGGACGACGTTACCTATTATTAGACCCAAGTGTATGCATAACGGGTCGTAGCATCACTGCTAATTCTCTGCCTAGAAATTGGGAGGATCTCTATACCAGTCCATTCCGGTATACGGGGAGATGCATAGGAACCACTCCGGTTGGTGTTTGTACGGGGGCGAGTTTCGGGAGATTCTCGTGCTACAAAATAAGTTGAACTAATAGGAGTGAATCACCTTAATCAAAGATAATAAATGGGTAATACGCAAATAATAATAGTCAACATACTAAATTGTAAACTTGAATGTAATATAAGTGAAATATGGATACTTAGCGTTTTAAATACGAATATTGGGTATAATAATTAAATGGATATAATGTAAAATATATTGTATTTTGATGAAATATTTTTCATATAATATTTTTAAATCATATGTATATTTTTTAATTACTCGATATAAAGAAAACGTTAGTGATGCACGTATACAAACGGACATTCACAACTATAAATAATAATTTGATTCATAGTACATGATATTTAACTGTATTCATATAAAGTACATGAATTATGAATATTTTGTAATAATCGGAAAATTTTAATAAATTTTCTGATTTTTTTATTTTTAAAAAAATAAATAAATAATTAAAGTAAATTAATTTAATTGATATTTTGAGAATTCGAATCGATAACGAAGAATTAAATCAAACGGATCCAAACCCGACCGGATAATAGACCAAACTGAATTCCTTTAAATATAAAATTTAACCGGTCTTGGGTATTATTTCTTGAACCAAATTGCTTTTGTCTGTGAACCGGACCAAACCAGACGGTCAGGCTAGACCGAAGCAGCGACACGTACTACCTTTCTTTGTGGGCTGGCCTTCCTTTTCTTTGGCCCAACTCCCTGCTACCTCGGCCCACTCACTTCTCCTTCAAACGGCCACGAGGTTCCCCGCCCAAGATGGGCCCTTGAAGTCAACCTCGCCACGTCAGCGTCGTCCCGTTCCCTTCCCTTACCATTGGAGGCGTTACAGAGGCCGGCGTCAGGGAGTTAAGTCGGACATTAATGGAGAAGTGAAGATGACGGTTATGTCACGGTTAAGTCGCATTGAAGAACTGGAGCGCCAAGCGACTTCGTCTCTCGCCCCTGCCAGTTCCCACACCACCGAAGTACCTTCTCCTCCTCACCTCCTTCTTCTCTCTGCAAAACCGCCGTCACACACCTCTGCTCTCACCCCAACTGCCGCGACGGCCAACCAAACACCATTGCCTGGCCGAGATCCCTACACTCCTCCCTCCTCTGTACCATTCCGGTTACCACCCGCTTACCGGCAAGCTCCTCTACGCTGTCTTTCCCTCTCGTACCCTCGTTTCTCGCCATCTGTTACATGCCCTCCCCGTGTGATTCACCTTCTGCACGTATCACCACCGGAGTAACAGAAGAGAACGACGAGGACCGCAGCGAACAGAACCGGAGCCACTGTGATAGTCGACGAAGGTAAGACGACCTCTACTTTCGACCTTCCTACGGTGTTGAGTTATCGGGGTTGAAAAGCTCGACCGACGTACTTGCAGGGACTCTGGGCAACCGAAGGACGAGGCGATAAACAACCGCTACCCAGCCCCACCGTGGGAACTCTTGACGTATATGCTGTCACCTAGCCGAAGTATGTTTGCTGCTCACCCGGTTCGAACCGTTAATCCGTGTTGTTCAGATTTATGCCACTGCCAAGGTTTGAACTTGAGACTACGTGGATTGAACACTAAGCCACGTTTGTTTTTTTTCCTTTGTTTTGTCTCCCTCAGGAATCGAACCCGGGACCATTCGATCACCACTAGACACCACTTGGAGCCAACTAATCTTGCAACTCGAACCGATTCCGGTTAGATTCAAACCGATCCTTTTTCCGGTGAATTAACTTCCGTTCAGTTTAAAATTTCGGGCTATAGTAATTAATAAATAAATATTTTCATAATTTAGAGAATCACTTAGTGGATGGTAGTAACCTAAATATGTAGAGACGGCTTATAATCGTGGAAATGTTTAGAACGGAAGGGTATGTTGGAAATGTTTGATAATGCGGAACCTAACTAGGAAACCGGAAGATTGAACTTAGTATAACCAAATGTTAGAACTTGGAACGAATCGTGGGAAATGCTATGTTAGTATGAGATCGGATTTGGAATTGGAAATTAGAGTGGAACTATGAATAGTTAAGATGACGGATAACGACCAACGGAATAAGAGAATTCCGAGATAGTGAGTTTAATGGAACCAAAATGAGAATGTGAAGCACTAAGCGGATTGATGACGTTAGAATATCTAAGCACTTCCGAGATAGCGGAATTTTAAGGAAAAGAATGTTTGATAGACGAGAACTTGGAATGGACATATAGATCCACGAACCTAAATTGTTACAAAAAGTTAGGGTATCGATGTTAGAAATCATACCCTAATTAGTTATAAGTTGCGCAATATTAAGAAATGATTAATGATTGAACAGGATAATCGGATCTTTGACTAGCAAGACCGCGAGACGTTGAGACCATTATTGATAAGGTGAGTTCGTAGGACTAGCTTAGTTACCGTTTTATACTGAGTGTGCATTTGAGTGGTATGTGCTATATTATGAAAAAATAAAATGAACGGATTAGATCACGGTATTTTATTGTTAAGTAAGACACAAGTGTATGATAACGTGTCGTAACCGTCGGTCCGGGCCGATGGTGCCGGAAGATTTCCCCACGACCAGTCCAATAGGTATACGGGAAGAGGTACATACACCAGCCCTACTGGTTTACGGGGACGGGGGCAGGAGTCGGGAAACTCTTGCGTTACAAGATAAGATGGAAATTAGACTGGATCAAGTTACGTAATGAAAAGATAATAAACCGGGATGTGTGTGTACATGCTGAGTGATTTACAGTATATTCCTTGTGTGTGTTTGTGCTCTAGCGACACTTTAGTATTAGAATTGTAGCTAACGGTTCATGTCGTGTTGTTAGTGATGCAGGTTAGATCTCTACCTAGAGATCGAGAGTGAAGTGGTCAGCCAGGGTTTCCGTGCTAGGATCGGGTGTTCGTCTACACCTCCTTAACGTTCATAGGAGGCTGCCATGACGAAGCAGACTCAATCTTGGCCGAATCAACCTTGATCCCCTTGACCATCACAAAATGACCCAGAAATGCTACCTCTGACATCCAGAACTCACATTTGGACAACTTAGCATAGAGCCGGTTGTTCAGTAGTACCTGCAACACCGTGCTCCAGTGTCGCACATGTTCATCACAAACTCATAGTGACCGTATCTGGTCCGGAAAGCTGTCTTAGGATGTCCTAATCCCTCATCCTCAGCTAGTGATATCTTGACCTCAAGTCGATCTTGGAGAAAACTGAGGCCTCCTGCAACTGGTCTAGCAGGTCTCCGATATGGGGGTAACAAATATTTGTTCTTGATCGTTACCCGGTTAAACTCTTTGTAATTTATGTAAAATGTCATGAATCCATCCTTCTTCCTCACAATCAGTATCGCGGAACCTCAAGGAGAGACACTAGGTCGGATGAACTCGTTCTCTGCCGACTCCTCTAATTGTTTCCTCAACTCCGTCCTCTCAATAAGTGTCATCCGGTAGGGAGCTTCCGAGATCGGTCTCGTGTCAGACTACAACTCCATACCGAACCTCAAGGGGGATTTGGATTGTAATAAAACAAGACAAAGACAATTATAAAGTTGGTGAAAATAAGATTGATTTAAGAACTACACTAGATAGGATTTAGCATACATATAACTTGGTTGGTTCTTTTTAGAAGTTTTCAACATTTGTTCTCATCTTGATCATATTTATGCATTAAGCCAACCGGCATTAACACAACTTAACAAGTTGTTAATCCGTAAACCTACAAGATCAAACAAGTTAGCATTTTACCAAAGATAAAGAGATACATAAAAGATAAACAACCCGTTAATCTTATTATGTGGTTATATTCCTTTTACACTTAGATATTCACAACCCGTTCATACCTAAGAGTTTGCTACTGGATTAATGACCCGGACCCGGAACCAATTAACCTTAGCCTTTTGCATACAATTATACAACTTGGGTGATCAAACTAAGTGGAAAATAAACATACAAACTAAGTTAAAAACAAGGAATATAACACAAATATATATTGAATAAAACTTCTATTTAAAAGAACTTACAACCAACTTATATGAAGCTTCAATCCACCCAATGTAGCAAAGGAAGACTTAGCACTCCATACAAAAGACACTTAGAATTATAGAGGTTTTTGTGTGGAAAATGAGATGATTTTAGCCTAATCCAAGGGCTCTATTTATACTACAAAATGCATTAAAAAAGAGTAAAGAGGCTGTGCAAATAGCCACCATTAAGAATGTATTAAAGAGGTTGTGCAAACAGCCACAATTAAGGCCATAAAGCCGACAAAAACAGCCGGAGTAAAGTCCTCTGACACTAACCCGCACCCGCGGCCAAGGGCGCCGCAGGGGTGGTTTAGGCAAAAACGTTCCATCATCTTCTTGACCGCAGGGACGGCTCGTCACACCCGCGGGGGCGGGTCTTTAAGTGCTCCTTGAAACGTCTGACTCTTTAACTTCGGGCGTTTCTGGTGAAGATTCGCAGGCGCGGCCCAGAGTTACCGCAGGGGCGGTGACACTGGATCTTCGGCTTCACAAGGCCGCTGGCAAGGCCGCAGGCAAGGGCGCTGGGGCGCCGTCTTCGCTTCTTCAGGATGGGTTACCGCAAGCGCGGCCAGAGGCGGCTGCGGGAGCGGTGACATGTCTCTTCTTGGGCGCGGGCGAAGGCGCTGGTTGCGGCTTCGGCGTGGGTCTTCAGGGTTATCACCACAGGGGCGGCCAGAGGCGGCCGCAGGTGCGGTGACAAACTTTTCTTCGGCGCAGGTGATGCCGCTGGCTGCGGCTCTCGGCAAGGGTGCCACCGCAGGGGCGGTGAGGCACCAAAAACTTGTCTCCGACGCTTTACTTCAACTCCTAAGTGTTGCTAATACCTTGTTTTGCTTCATTTAGACTCTTTTATCTGGATCAAAGCATTAGCAACATAATATGACTCAAAAACATAAAAAGGAATCTAAAAACTACCTAAATTGATAGTGATTCCATCACCTATCAAACTCCCCCATACTTAGACTCTTTACTCGTCCCGAGTAAACAACGCATCAAACAAATCAGCACACAAGCCTCAGGAAATATGGTGTAGTAGGAAAGATGAGGAACAAAAGAGAAAAAATGACCAAAGAAAGTGAGAAAAGAGAGAAAAGAAAGAAAATGTGAGAAAATGTGAAAAACTACCATCCTTATTGCTCCAAGAGTGACCTACCCGGACATCCTCCTTATGACTCCCCTTCTTATGTCGCCAACGCCGGAAGGAGAACCTACACTCGGTATCGCTCATTTTGCCAAGGAGCCCTTTCGGGTTTTCACCTTGCCACTCTTCTTCTTTTCATGATGATCTCACAAAAATCTCACATCCCTCAAGTCCAATTTTGCACCAACCTAGAGTTGGTCGGACTACCTTCTATTTGCCTAAACCGCCCTCTCGGGTTTTCGGTTTATCCAAGGATTTCTTGCCTTTTTCCTCAATTCTTTGACTTTTTCTCTTTGTTTTTTTTAACACAAATGAAACATGAATTACAATCAGGATTTTTAAAACAAACTCAAATAACTAGAAATGCATGATAAGTACCCTCCCCCATACTTGAAGAACGCTTTGCCCTCAAAGTGTGGAAATGAAAGCAAAGATAATATGTGGAGAAGGGCAAAAGAAGAAGCTCTCTAATGGGATGGTCCGGCTGGACCATCCGGACCGTGCTCCGGAGGATACGGGAAGTGGCTGAAAAAGTGCTCTTGACGCTGGTACAAGCCGTCAAGGCGAGCCTGCTGTGCGTCCATCCAAGCTCCGAAAGAGGTCTCAAAACCGGCCTGCCAAGCCAGCTATTGAGCCTCCATCCTCCTCTACTGAGCCTCCTGCCAAGCATCTTGACGCTGGTCAAAATGCTCGGTCATCCTCCCCTCAAAATCTGCCTGCCACGCCTGCTGCTGCTGGAGCATAGATCTCTTGTAGCCGGTCTGCCACTGCTGATGCTGCGTGGTCAGAGCCGCCATCTGAGCTAGCAGACTGGCGTGTGTGGGGTCATCCTCCTGTGCCGCGGTGGGCATCTCCTCATCGTCATCATGAATGGGCATGTGGTCCTCATGTCGGACCCTGTTGGAGCTCGTCGCATGCCGCTCAATAACGACGACCTGTGATCGCCTCGGTACGTAGGGGTCGGCGGCAATGTAGAGATCGGAGAGCTCATCTCCTAAAGGTAGCGGCCGGGGCAGGTAGGTGACGTGACTCCCATCTGTAAAAGACAACCAGAAGAAGTTCTCACCATCCCTCCTTAGGAGCTTGTAGCGACGTAGAAGAGCCTCGTCATAAAATGGGATTGCTAACCCATCCTCCAGCTCGGTCAGGTCCATGACCTGCTCTGCAATCAGGGAGATGATCCCGCCTCCAACAATGTCACGCGGCTCATTCTTCCTAATCCGCTTCAAAGCGGTAAGGAAGAGGGTGATCCAATCCGGCACGTTGTCACATGCCGCAACACAAGCATATAACAGTGGGAGGCCCTTGAGGGCCACCTTGTTTTCCTCCTTGTGTCCACAGAAGACACACATAATAATCTTGGATAGGAGCCTCAAACAGGGGTGAGTGAGTTTGTTGTTGTACTCACCCCCGTTTGAAAGTCGGAGCCGGTAGCCGCTCGCCAAAATTCCACCAAATCTGGTGTAGGAGCTCCCTCCCACCATTTTTCCGAAGGGTTCTTAGAAACCCCAAAGGGCTCCTGTAGCTGAGAGAAGTTTACCGTGTACTTCCTCTTGTTGAATTTGAAGGTGAGGCCGACACAGATGTGGTCCTCTAGCTCCATACTGAACGTGGCCACGTACTGTCTTGTCAGCTCGGGATACGTTCAGGCACTCCTTCCCAGGAATTCCCGAGCCCAGCATTGCTCAGGAAAGACTGCATGCTTTCCAACATGCCCAACCGCTCTAAAGTCGGAATGTGCAAAAACCGAGTTGCAAAGACTTGTCGGTCTTGCACAATCTCATACCGAGCCTTCTCCCTATCAATCATCTTATATTTTCTCGTGGAGTCCATTCTAATCACAATTGCAATCAAAAGAATTAGAATTTCACAAAGGAAAAATAAGTGGACGACCTTCTGTCGTTTATCCGCAGGGGCAGTTTGAATACCCGCGGGGGTGGTGAGGCGCGGGCGCGGCGACTACGAAGGCGCGGGGGCGGGCGAAGACAACGGGCGAACTCGTGACAGTCCGCTGTTGGCCGCTCCTGTGGTGCGTTTCCGGCGTCCGTTGGTGCTTCCGACGGTGGTTGACGGTGGAATAGAAGGGTGGTGAGTGGTGGTGATAGTTTAGGGTTAGGGTTTGTGAGATTTTGGATTAGGGGAATGAGCAGCCGGTTGGAGGAAGGAAGACGACGGAGGTGGCGCAGGGGGGAGGTGAGGTGGCGCAGGGGCGTGGTGGCTGGCTGGTGCAGGGACGTGGTAGTTTGTGAGTGATAGTGTTTTTTCGGGCGAGGTACGTGTGAGGAAGAGTGAGGGGGGTGAGTGGGTTAGGGATTTAAACCCCAATCCAATTTTTTTCTTTTCTGTGTTAACCCGTAGGGGCGGGGGATTGTCACCGCGGAGGCGGTGACAAGGAAAGCGGAGACGCAGGCCCAGCGCTGGGAACGTTCGTCAAGGGAAAAATCTGCGGGTGCGGGGGTCTGTCACCGCCCCCGCGGTGACAGCCTTGTGCTTGCGCTGGCTCAGCGCCGGGGGCGGGCTGGGAGCGCAGTGTCACCGCGGGGGCGGTGACACATGGCCGCAGGTGCAGTTTTCTTGACAGAACGTCAGAACCTCCTCTTCTTATTTTCTTGGGTTGCCTCCCGAGCAGCGCCTTTGTTTTACATCGTTGGCTCGACGTAAGACACCTGATCATGCATCAATGACCTCTCCCGGATCAATTTCTTGATGTGGAGAGCTCGTTCCTTCGTTTCCGTTCATGATATGAGCTTTTCTCTTCCTTCTTTCTCCTAGATCTTCCTCGCTCGTTTCTGTTGGAGAACTTCGCATTCCGTGTTGAGTAACCTGCAAGATGGGAACAACAAGCTCTTGGCTTAGGTTTAGTAGAATGGGCCCAACGGCCAATTTATCGTTTTTGTTTGTGTTGTTGTGGTCATCTTGCAAATCCACTTTCAAGGCCAACTTTACATGCTTTTCCATACAATAACTAATATTGTCATCATAAGGAGGGTTTTCCATAGGCATATTATTATTAATGGAACACAAAGAAGGAGTATTAATGGGATTCTCAAGAGATTTAAATAAATCTTATTCAACAACCTCATCATTAAACTCCATAGTAAGTTTTCCATTAACATAGTCAATTTTTGTTCTAGCCGTTATTAGAAAAGGCCTACCTAACATGATGGTGTGCATGCTGTTTTTCATATCAATGACAAAGAAATCCGCAGGGAAGATTAACTTATCAATTTTAATAAGGACATCTTCAATTATGCCCTTAGGGTGGATATTGGATCCGTCAGCTAGTTGTACTATAGTCTGTGTTTCATGCAAAGGTCCTAAGCCTAGAGATTGATAGATGGAATAAGGCAGGACATTTATAGACGCACCCAAATCAAGCATAGCTTTGTCAAAGCGAGTATCGCCTATGACACAAGGAACACTTACCATACCCGGATCGCTACGTTTTTCCGGCATTTGGGTTTGGAAAACAGCGGACACATGCTCCTTCTCACTTCCCTTCTGTGTTCCCTTCATCTTCTGCTTCCTCTTGATGGTACAAAGTTCCTTCAAGAATCGAGCATACTTAGGCACACTTTTCACGAGTTTAAGGAGAGGGATGTTTACCTCACACTTTGAGAAGGTCTCAAAGAGTTCTTTGTCTTCTATCATTCTTCTCTCCTTGAGTGCCTCGGGGAAGCGTGCTGGCGGTTTTTCAGCATAGAGGGGTGGAAAGATAGGACGGACGTAAGGATCTTCCTCTAGATCACTTTCTGCATTGCTTGCCGCAGGGACGGAATGTCTAGGCCGTGGGGGCGGTGTGACTTGAGCCGCAGGGGCGGCATCCTCCTTGCGCAGGGGCGGGTTACCAACAGAAGGTTGGTTAATCGTCCCTGTTTCTTCATTCTTCTTGAGGAGCCTTCCACTCCTGAGAGTAATGGCACATAAGCTCTCCTTGGGGTTGACGACAATCTGGGAGGGTAGGTTTCCCGAGGATCGAGCTTCGATCCTCGTAATTGCCTCCGCCATTTGCCCCACTTGCTTCTCAAGATTCTTGATGCTTGACTCCGTGGTTTGGACATGAGTAGCAAAATGCTTAGTTAAAACTTGTAACATATTTTCAGTGGATTGGGACATACCTTGGCGGGGCTGTTGTTGTTGTTGGTTTTGTTGATCCCTCCACCGGTAGTTTTGTTGATCACGCCAACCCGGGATGAAATTTTGAGCATATGGGTTGTCCCGTTGGCGTTGTTGTTGTTGTTGACCATACCCGATAGCATTCACCTCAACATCTTCTTCTTGAACTTGTGGGCACAAGTCCGTGGGGTGGAAAGGATCGGCACATACTCCACAAGCCTTGAGTTGTTGTGGAGTTCCCATCAAGGTGAGCCTCTTCACCATCTCCTTTAGTTAAGCAATCTCTTGCATAAGTTCCGGACGGCTGGGGTTGATGGCACGGACTCCTTTTTTGGTAGAGGATCTACCAAAGTTCCTCGTACCTTCCGCCATTTCTTGCATCTTTTCCATAGCAATTTCGGGAGTGGAGTTTAGAATGTTGCCTCCACAAGCGGCATCCACGATCCTTCTTTCGCTGTCCAAGAGCCCGTTGTACAAGTACAACACAAGGTCTTGGGTTGAGTACCCGTGGAAGGGACAACTTGATCTCAACTTAGCAAATCTCTCAAAGTACTCATAAAGAGTTTCATCCGTCGATATAGATGTTGCTTATGCCTTCTTTCAAGCTGTTGGCCT
>CM008286.1:32838479-32933970 GCA_002319775.1 Fagopyrum tataricum
GGAGTAAACTAAGATGTCGACTATGAACACTACCACGAACTGGTCCAAAAATGTCGATGAAGATGTCGTTCATCAACTCCATGAAGACGGCGGGTGCATTCGTGAGCCCAAATGGCATCACGACAACTCATAACGGCCGTACCTCGTCCTGAACACCGTCTTCGGTACGTCCTCTCTCGATTGCTACACTTGAAACGCCGGGTGAACATCCACTACTCTCGGCGGTCATGCCAGCCGGTAAAACACTTTCCCAACTTGCGCTCAGATTTCTAAAAAGTTCCGATGTATCGGAAACTCAAATTCCTTCTCGGGTCTTTCTCACTACAACATTTCCATTATGTTTCTTCTTTGCTTGTCTCTAACAAAGAAGACAGAACTTCCAATTTACACCGTTGGCTTTGGTTCTTGTCAAACCAAACTTTGATGTTACATTTCCTCAATTCTTGTTGCAAGTTCTAAGTAACGATGGAAATACTTTTCTTTACACTGCTCCTACTAACGAGACATGTATGCTATAACTTTTGCATCGTCTCTCAATACTCAATCAAGACCATTCTTGAAGAATCACTTGTACACTTCAAACCAATCATACCTCGAGGCAATTTCAAAAACAGTTGCACCAATGAATCTCCTCTTAACTCTCAACAACTCCATTGCCCCTTTTTGTCCCCCTCAATACTTCATCGTCATCCGGAGTAGGTTAGCCATAGATGGTGTTACTTGGAGAATATCTCCACAATCCGGTAATGATCAGCCCATCCAAGAAACTTGCAACTTCTTTCACATCCTTCGGGGGTTGTCATCCCGAGACAACTGGTCATACAACTTCTCTCTTCTATGAGAGTAGACCAGAATGTCCTATTCGGGCATTAGTAAGCCCATATGGAATCACTACAACTCGTAGTGACCATGGTTTGTTTCGAATGTCGTGTTTGTATTATCTCAGTCTCGACTTCTCAATTGGTGACCATCATACCTTAACTCGATCTTAGAAGAGACCACCGACCCTTGCAACCAGTCAAGTAGATCCTCTATACGTGGTAAGGGGTACTTGTTCTTCATTGTAATCTTGTTCTGCTCATTGTAATCGATGTACAAATGAAGATAACCGTCTCTCTTTTCGCAAACTGGTGTTCTCCATAACAACTTCGAATCAAGAGTTTAAGATAGAATTCAAGTTCTTGTTACTGTTCCTTTATGATCCCACAGCCTGGTTACTCTCCCCCACACTCATCCATACACCACCCGCACTTGCGCGTTCTCGGTTGTCACCAATTAGCTGATAACTGACCATCTCCCATGTCAATGACTTACCATTCTTCTATGCTCCCATGTTACCATTCTCATGAAGGCTACCCTCTCGGGGTACTCTACCTTAAACTCCGTTAGTTCATTCTTCATTTCACGCTTCCTTTTCCTTCAGCGAGATAAATATACCCTTCTCGGCATTTTTGAGTCACCTGACTCGCCTTCATAGGCTTAACCGCGCTTCATGATATCTTGTAAGTGCGTCTCCTCAAAATCTCTAACGTTAGTTAGTATCCACGTGTTGCTCTCATCTTCTTAGGATCATCATTTATACATACTTCCTTCTTTTTGGCGTTTCTTCGCCTTATCGTCATAACAGAAACCGGTCAACTCTGCGTAAATCCCCACCTTGCCATTCTTCTCATAACTCTCGTAATGTTGACTTTTCACTTAATGGTACCTCGTAAGCTTAACTTACGGTATCTTACATCTTTCACACTTGGTTCGATTACGTTCTCATCTTGACTCCAAAGCTTAGGAGCATCTAAGGAAAGATTCACTTCTCGTGATGGAACACTGCCTTTAACCTTGTTAGAATGCACCCATCTCCTCCTCGATTCACATCTTTAGTTGTTCACGTGCCTTCTCGAAGAACTTAAGTTTTTTATATCCATTGTTGTCGTCGTACGTAGTCCTCAAACACGGTAGCTCCAATGGACGATCCCCCGGTCCTGACAGATGGAGAACCCTGCGCCCCGGACCTCACGACGGTCCTATCCCTAGCCTCGGGAACGATGCTCTCTGCGACTTCCTCTACGGGGACCTCAACTGCTGGTGCACCCACAACTGGAGGGTCCGTAACGGGGATACGTCCCCGACCCCTGCCTCTCGTGCCTGGCGGTCTTCCTACTCGTCCCTGTATCGGGACGGTAGGAGAAAGAGGGGGTATGCGGTAGCTCTCGTACGTGCTATCTAATAGCGTATGGCGTTCACTTATGTATAAATACATAGGTAATACTTACAATCTCGGTATGATAAAACTTCTAAAGGCATAAAGGTAAGCATGATCACAATATACATCCAAGGCATACAAGCCCAAAACATCCTAAGGTCACATACATAGCTAGGCACATACAAATCCACAAACATCCTAAGGTCATATATATAAATAACTACATAATAATATACATACATACATTAACTCTAGAGATTTAAGTCGCCGAGGTTTACGGAAGGAGTGGTGGTCCCGTACATTCTAACCCAAACCCGACTCATGCACATGATTTTGAAAACGAAAAGTCAGAACCCGTGTGGGTTCTGTTTATTCCTCATCCGGCCTTTAAAAAGATTGCGAGTGCCATTGTTGTCAACCTAGGGCTCTGATACCACTTTTGTAACACCCCGAATCCGCGGGACTCGGGATGCTACGGGCGAGACCTCACAATGGGTCCCGACCCTTAGCCTGACAACAATTTCACCGGACCTTTCCAACAAGGCACAAATAAAGGCAAAACTAAAAATCGTTTATAATGTATGCGAGAGACTGCAAAGTAGAATACAAAGTGGAAACTCAGCCAAGTCCTCAAAACAACATAACTCCAAGAAGAAACCACGACCGTACAACATAAACCCACAACGAAACACAACCCAAAAACGTCCCCGTCCTATAATGTACGGAGAACCCGGCTGTCCACTCCTCCACCTCACTCGGCGGCGTCCCTAACCTGCAAGGCATCTACAACCACGGTTTAAAACCGTTAGCTCATATTCGAAGCATTAGAAAAGGGGTCAAGGCACAAACACACGGATATCACATACATCACATACAAACTCCAAAACACACAAGTCCGGTTTATTATCTTTTTATTATTAAGTCGTATCCCGTTCTAATTCAATTTAGGTTTGTGGCACGAGAACCACCGTGGTCTCGCCTCGGTCCCTACTTACCGGCAAGGAATGGTACTGATGCATCCAACCGTCTACCCGCCCGGGCTAGTCGCCGAGAACCTCCTAGACTCTCGCAAGAGTTAGGCAGCTGATGTCACCGTCCGTTATCATACATTTGGGCCAAAATATATAAGGTCGGTGGTCTTATTTACCGGTTTAGTTGTTTATAACAAAAAACAATAACATAAACACACACCACCAACACACATCAATGCTAATACGTAGAATACGAGCTAAGTAAGTCCGGAGACTTACCTCGTCCCAAATGCTAACTCACAAAACGCCCTTGCTTCCCTTGGGAAGACGCACACAACCTGCTCACAACAAGATAACCATCAAAACCCGCTCAACTCAAGAAGTCTAAGACTTCTACACAAATGATCTACGCAAGATCATTTGACTCTCATTCTAGGACCACATCCTAGAATCTCTCACACTCACATATCACTCAACGCATGAGGAGATCTCTCATTCAAGGACCGAATCCTAGAATCTCTCATACTCACATCTCACATCTCACTCAACGCATGAGGAGATATCTCAACAGCCTACTAACTCTCATATGATCATACTCAA
This sequence comes from Fagopyrum tataricum, assembly GCA_002319775.1. Classification (NCBI taxonomy): domain Eukaryota; kingdom Viridiplantae; phylum Streptophyta; class Magnoliopsida; order Caryophyllales; family Polygonaceae; genus Fagopyrum; species Fagopyrum tataricum. Next base: position 32,842,251 of record CM008286.1, read on the forward strand.
AACCCAAAAACGAGCCAAAGCCTACTAGGTCTATCATTTTCATCATACTCGTGACATCAACTACATCGAGCATTAAGGGCTCCTAGGTTCACAACCACTAAGTGGCATTCTCAAGCTGTAACGCCCGGAATTTTATTCCGTACATAGAGCGTTTTATAGATCTTCCCGCAGGCACGAGGTGCCGAGTGCCGGAATTTATTCCTAAAATTCCGAGCTGACCCATCGTTTTTCTTTTTTTTTCCGCTTTCCGACCCTTCGTTCCGAGTCGAAGTGACAAGGGGTCATTTCCGACCACTCGTTCCGTGGTGATGTGACAAGAGGTCAGCTCCCCTCCCCACATTATAGCCCTTGTCCCCTCTCTCTCTCTCCTCTCTTTTCTTTCACGTTCTTTTCCCATCTCCCTGTTCCTCTCTTGGCTCTCTTTGCTCTTTATCCATTGTGATTGAATCTCTTGTAACTCTTGGACTGTGGAAAGCTTGGAGAGGTTCCAAATCTGTTGTGGTAAGCTCATTCCTCTCCCTCCCCTCTCTTCTTTAGCTGATCATCCTTTTCTTCTTCCCTCCTTCATCCATGGCCATGGATGAAGATCTAAGGACTTTGTGCTCAAATCTTTACATGCATAGGTTCTTATCTCGATTAGGTCGTGGAGAGGATCCTAAGACCAGTGGTGGGTGTTTGGAGAAGATCCAACAAGCAAAGAAGGACTTTGGAGCCAAGGATCCACGATCGAAAACGAAGAAGACGACGTTCTGCACAGATCCCGCGGGGCGGATCTTCACGACCGCGGCAGCGGCCATCCGCAGGGGCGGCTCAGCACGGCCGCGGGTGCGGCTCAGCACGGCCGCGGGTGCGGCTCAGCACGGCCGCGGGTGCGGCTCAGCACGGCCGCGGGTGTGGCTCAGCACGGCCGCGGGTGCGGCTCCGCACGGCCGAGGGTGCGGCTCGGCACGGCCGCGGGGCAGCGCCAGACACGCGACTCCAAGGCTGCAGCAAGGCGCAGGGGCGGCTCCTGGTTCCGCAGGGGCGGCTTCTGTGTTCCGCAGGGGCGGCTCCTGGTTCCGCAGGGGCGGCTTCTGTGTTCCGCAGGTGCGCCAGTTGACTCCGCGGATGCGGTTTCTTCAACAGTAGGCTTCTCCTCTCCTTTCCTCTTTGTTCCTTCCTTAGTATTGTTGTTGAATCATGTTAGTAGCATGCTTAGGATGGCCTAGAGTAGCTTGAGAATGCCACTTAGTGGTTATGAACCTAGGAGCCCTTAAGGCTCGATGTAGTTGATGGTCACGAGTATGATGAACATGATAGATCTAGTAGGCTTTGACTCGTTCTTGGGTTTTGAGTATGATCATATGAGAGTTAGTAGGCTGTTGAGATATCTCCTCATGCGTTGAGTGAGATGTGAGTATGAGAGATTCTAGGATGCGGTCCTAGAATGAGAGTCAAATGATCTTGCGTAGATCATTTGTGTAGAAGTCCTAGACTTCTTGAGTTGAGCGGGTTTTTGATATACATATCTCTTGTGAGCAGGTTGTGGGCTTCCTCCTTAAGGAAGCAAGAGTGTGGTGACTTTGGTTTGGTGACGAGGTAAGTCTCCGGACTTACTTAGCTCGTAATCTACATATTAGGATCGGTGTGTGTTGGTGGTGTGTGTTTATATTATTGTTTATGTTATAAACAACTAAACCGGTAAATAGGGAAACCGACCTTATATATTTTGGCCCAAGTGTATGATAACGGGTGGTGACATTCTGCCTAGCTCTACGTGAAATTTAGGAGGATCTCGGCGACTAGCCCAGCGGGTTAGATGGTCGGATGCATCTGTACCATTCTTTGCCGGTAAGTGGGGACCAAGGCGAGGCCACAGTGGTTCTTGTGTCACAAACCCAAGTTGAATTAGAACGGGATACGACTTAATAATAAAAAGATAATAAACCGAACTTGTATGTTTTGGAGTTTGTATGTGATGTATGTGATATCCGTGTGTTTGTGCCTTCACCCATTTTCTAATGCTTCGAATATGAGCTAACGGTTTTAAACCGTGGTTGTAGATGCCTTGCAGGTTAGGGACGCCGCCGAGTGAGGTGGAGGAGTGGACAATTGGGGTCTCCGTACATTATAGGACGGGGACGTTTTTGGGTTGTGTTTCGTTGTGGGTTCATGTTGTACGGTTCAGGCTTCTTCTTGGAGTTATGTTGTTTTGAGGACTCGGCTGAGTTTCCACTTTGTATTTTACTTTGCAGTCTCTCGCATACATTATAAACGATTTTTAGTTTTGCCTTTATTTGTGCCTTGTTGGAAAGGTCCGGTGAAATTGTTGTCAGTATAAGGGTCGGGACCCATTGTGAGGTCTCGCCCGTAGCATCCCGAGTCCCGATGATTTGGGGTGTTACAAAAGTGGTATCAGAGCCTCTAGGTTGACAACAATGGCACTCGCAATCTTTTTAAAGGCCGAATGAGAAATAAACAGAACCCACACGGGTTCTGACTTTTTGTTTTCAAAATCATGTGCATGAGTCGGGTTTGGGATAGAATGTACGGGACCACCACTCCTTCCGCAAACCTCAGCGACATAGATCTCTGGATTAGAAGTATGTATATATTAGTACATAGTTATATATATAAATATATGACCTTAGGATGTTTGTGGATTTGTATGTACCTAGCTACGTATGTGTCCTTAGGATGTTTGGGCTTGTATGCCTTGGATGTATTTTGTGATTATGCTTACCTTTATGCTTTTAGATGTTTTACCATACCGAGATCGTTAGTATTACCTATGTATTTATACATAAGTAAACGCCAAACACTATTAGATAGCACGTACGAGAGCTACCGCTTACGTAGGACCCACCAGGGGTAGACCCCCTCTTTCTCCTACCGTCCCGAGACGGGGACGAGTAGAAAGACCTCCAGGCGCGAGAGGTCGGGTACGTATCCCCATTGCGGACCCGCCTGATGTGGGTGCACCAGCAGTCGAGGTCCCCGTAGAGGACGTCGGATAGAGCATTGTTCCTGAGGCTAGGGATAGGACCGTTGGGAGGTCCGGGGCGCAGAGTTCTCCATCTGCCAGAACCAGGGGAGCATCCATTGGAGCTACCGTGTTTGAGGACTACGTACGACAAGAACAATGGAGATAGCAACCTTAAGTTCTTCAAGAAGACGCGTGGACAACTAAAGATGCGAATCAAGGAGGAGATGGGTGCATCCTAACAAGGTTAAAGTCGGTGTTCCATCACGAGAAGTGAAGCTTTCCTTAGACGCTCCTAAGCTTTGGAGTCAAGATGAGAAACGTGATCGAACCAAGTGAAAAATGTAAGATACCGTGAGTTAAGCTTACGAGGTACCATTAAGTGAAGAGTTAACATTACGAGAGTTATGAGAAGAATGGCAAGGTGGGGATTTACGCGGAGTTGACCGGTTTCTGCTATGACGATAAGGCGAAGAAACACCAAAAAGGATGGAGTAGGTATAAATGATGATCCTAAGAAGATGAGAGCAACACGTGATGCTAACTAACGTTAGAGATTTTGAGAAGATGCACTTACAAGATATCATGAAGCGTGGTTAAGCCTATGAAGGCGAGTCATGTGACTCAACAACGCCGAGAAGGGTATATTTATCTCGCTGAAGGAAAAGGAAGCGTGGAATGAGGAATGAGTTAACGGAGTTTAAGGTACCCCGAGATGGTAGCCTTCATGAGAATGGTAACATGGAAGCATAAAAGAATGGTAAGTCATTGACATGTGAGAAGGTCAGTTATTAGCTAATTGGTGACAACGGAGAACGCGCATGTGCGGGTGGTCTATGGATGAGTGTGGGGGAGAGTAGCCAGGTTGTGGAATCATAAAGGAACGGTAACAAGAGCTTATATTATATCTTAAACTCTTGATTTGAAGTTGTTATGGAGAACACCAGTTTGCGAAAAGAGAGACGGTTATCTCCATTTGTACATCGACTACAATGAACCGAACAAGATTACAATGAAGAACACCCTTACTATGTATAGATGATCTACTCGACCGGTTGCAAGGGTCGGTGGTCTATTCTAAAATCGAGTTAAGGTTTGATAGTCACCAATTGAGAAGTCGAGACTGGGGTAGTGCAAACATGGCATTCTGGACAAACCATGATCACTACGAGTGGTAGTGATCACATATGGGCTTACTAATGCCCGAATAGGACATCCTGGTCTACTCTCGAAGAAGAGAGAAGTTGTATGACCAGTTGTCTCGGGATGACAACCCCTGAAGGATGGGAAAGAAGTTGCAAGTTTCTTGGATGGGCTGATCATTACCGAATTGTGGAGAGGTTCTCCAAGTAACACCATCTATGGCTAACCTACTCCAGATGACGATGAAGTATTGAGTGGGACGAAAATGGACAATGGAGTTGTTGAGAGTTAAAAGGGGATTCATTGGTGCAACTGTTTTGGAAATTGCCTCGAGGTACGATCGGTTTGAAGTGTACAAGCGATTCTTCAAGACATGGTCTTGACTGAGTATCGAGAGACGATGTAAAAGTTATAGCATACATGTCTCGTTAGTAGAAGCAGTGTGAAGCAAAGTACTTCCTTCATTACTTAGAACTTGCAACAAGAATCGAGGAAAAGTAACATCGAAGTTTGGTTTGACAAGAACCAAAGCCAACAGTGTAAATTGGAAGTTCGATCTTCTTTGTTAGAGACAAGCAAAGAAGAAACATAATGGAAATGTTGTAGTGAGGAAGACCCGAGAAGGAAGTTGAGTTTCCGATACATCGGACCTTTTTGAGATCTTTAGCGCAAGTTGGGAAAGTGTTTTACCGGTTGGCATGGCCGCCGAGAGTAAAGGGTGTTTACCCGGCGTTTCAAGTGTATCAATCAAGAGAGGAAGACGTGCCAAAGACGGCATTCAGGACGAGATACGGCCATTATGAGTTTGTCGTGATGCCATTCGGGCTCACGAATGCACCGCCGTCTTCATGAAGTTAATGAACGGCATCTTCATCGACTCCTTAGACCAGTTTGTGGTAGTGTTTATAGACGACATCTTAGTCGACTCCCGGAGTAGGGAGGAACATGAGGGACACCTGAGGACGGTGCTACGAGTCCTCCAGGATAGAGAGCTTTACGCTAAGCTCTCTAAGTGCGAGATCAGGATGTCCGAGGTGACATTCCTTGGTCATATAGTTTCCGCCGAAGGTGTCATGGTTGACCCGGCGAAGATAGAGTATGTTTCCTCATGGACGCCTCCTAGGACGGTCAAGGAGGTGCGCAGTTTCTTGGGCTTAGCGGGATACTACCGCCGTTGTGTTGAGGGTTTCTCCGTGATTGCACGACCGCTCACTTCCTTGCTAAGGAAGTTTACCAAGTTTGTCTGGTCCGAGCCATGTTAGCACAACTTCGAGGAGCTGAAGAGGAGGTTGACCTCCGCTCCTGTTTTAGCCCAGCCTGAGGGCGTAGAGGATTTTGTAGTGTATAGTGACACCTCCAAGCTAGGATTGGGGTGCGTTTTGATGTAGAGGGGTAGGGTTATTGTGTACGCTTTTCGGCAGCGAAAGCCGTACGAGGAGAATTACCCTACCCATGATCTTGAGCTAGCAGCAGTGATTCACGCCTTGCAGATCTGGCGACATTACTTGTACGGGGCTATGTGCCAGATCATCACAGACCATAAGAGTCTGAAGTATATATTCACACAACGGGAGTTGAATAACCGCCAGAGGAGATGGTTGGAGCTGATTAAGGACTTTGACTTAGAGATTTTTGTACCATCCGGGGAAGGCGAACGTAGTCGCCGATGTTCGAGTAGGAGGACACCTCGAGAGGAGGCTATAACTCGGCTTATGGTTCAGCCACAATTGCAGAGGGATTTGATAGAGTTGGAGTTGGATATCCGGTTCCCGGATACGGACTGTCGTTTGTCGGAGTTAGAGGTATTACCTGACCTGTCCGGAGAGATCCAGCAGAAGCAAGAGGGATGTCCCATTTTGATGAGGATCCGGGACAGGATGTCCCGAGGAGAGGCAACGCAGTTATCGCAGGAGTAGACGGGCGATTGAGACGCCAGGGATGTGTTTGTGTACCGCCAGACCAAGGAGTTGAGAGAGCAGGATTTTGCATGAGGCACATTCCACACCTTACTCGGTTCACCCAAGCACGAGTAAGATGTACTAGGATCTTAGAAGATTTTATTGGTGGGGCTGGGCTCAAGCCCGATGTAGCTAGATATAGTGGCCCGATGCGCGACCTGCCAGCAGGTCAAGATCGAGCACCTGAGACGGAGGAGAGCTTCACCCACCGCCCGTGCCACAGTGGAAGTGGGAAGACATATCCACAACTGTTAGATTGTGAGATTACATGGAATACCGAGGACCATCATCACGGACAGGGACGGGCGTTTTACCTCGAGGTGCTGGCATGCGTCAATCGGGATGGCACCGTATGAGGCATTGGTATGGACGGAGATGCCGTACTCCTTAATGTTGGGACGAGCGGGGGGAGTTTTAGCGTTGTAGCTCCAGATCAGGTACAGGACGACGTGGCTAGAGTTGCTTTGATCGAGAGAGGATGTGACTGCGCAGAGCCGTCAAAGGTCGTATGTGGACAGGAGGTGTAGACCTCTCGAGTTTCAGGGTAGGAGCTCAGGTGTGGTTCAGGGTATCACCGACGCGGGGCGTCAGGCGATTCGACATTAAGGGGAAGTTAAGCCCCCGATATGTCGGTCCATTCGAGATCTTGGAGAAGAGTCGGTGAGGTGGCATACCGGTTAGCATTGCCACCTCGGTTAGAGGGTATACATCCGGTATTTCATCGTCTCTCAGCTGAGAGAGTACATACACGACACGAGGCCACATCATCAGCCACGAGGACCTAGTGGTCGAAGCCGGACCATACTTTTGTCAGAGCACCCTGATAGCGTCTTAGAGCGGAGTACGAGGCGGCCTTCGATCGAAGGAGATACCGATGCTGAGAGTACAGTGGTCGAGGCGAGGAGCCGATGAGGCTACATGGGAGACGGAGGATAGTATCCGGAGTGAACTATCCTGAGTTTTATGCAGACATAGTGACATCGATAGGACCGTCGGGTTAGTCCCGAGATCTTCCTTGTTTGTTCTGTGTGTTTATGTGACTTTGTTTGAGTTATGTGTACCTTGCGAGGTCTTGATGGGATGTTATACGTAGACTTGGATTAGAGCCGGTAGTTTACGTTTTATGAGTTTCACGTGGTTACGAGACGTGTTGTTCCGAGAGTGTTGGTTTAGCAAGTTTCGGGACGAAACTTGTTTTTAGGGGGGTTAGTTGTAACGCCCAGAATTTTATTCCAGACTTAGAGCTCCTTGTAGAACTTCTCGTAGGCCGAGATGCCGAGTGCCGGATTTATTCCTAAAATCCCGAGCCGACTCGTCGTTTTTCCTTTTTTTCCGCGTTCCGACCCTTCGTTCCGGTTAAAGTGACAAGGGGTCATTTCCGACCCCTCGGTCCGGGGAGGGACAAGAGGTCACCTGACCCCTTCCCCACCCTTTTCAACCCTTGTCCCCTCCTCTCTCTCTCTCTCCCTCTTTCACGTCATTCATCTCCTCTTCCTCTCTCTCTCTTCTCTTTCTTCTCTTTGATTGATCTTGAAGCTTGGACTGTGGACTGCAGTGGAGAGGTTCCAGATTTGTTTGGTAAGCTCCTTCCTCTCCCTCCCCTCTCTTCTTTGCTGATCATCCTTTTCTTCTTCCCTCCTTCATCCATGGCCATGGATGAAGATCTTGAGGAGTTTTTGCTCAAATTTGCATGCATGTGTTCTTAGCTCGATTAGGTCGTGGAGAGGAGTCTAAGACCATTGGTTGGTGTTTGGAGAAGACCCAGCAAAGAAAGGAGGACATTAGAGCCAAGGATCCACGATCGAGACGAAGAAGACGAGCTTCTGCAGCAACCGCGGGGCGGATCAGCTGCGGCCCACGGCCGCAGGGCGGCGGCCAGACACGCGACTCCAGGGCGGCAGCAAGGCGCAGGGGCGGCTCCTTGGTTCCGCAGGGCGGCGCCAGCTTGACTCCGCGGCTGCGTTTCTTCGACAGTAGGTTCCTCTCCTCCCTTCCTCTTCGTTCTTCCTTAGTTTTGTTGTTGAATCATGTTAGTAGCATGCCTAGGATGGATCTAGAGTAGTTGAGATGCCACTTAGTGGTTGTGAACCTAGGACCCTTAAGGCTCGATGTAATTGATGGATATGAGCCGATGCATTCCTAGCTGAGGGTTAGGTGATCTTGCATAGATCACTAGAGTGAAGTCTAAGACTTCTTGAGTGAGTATGTATTGATATGCATATCTCTTGTGAGCAGGTTGTGGGCTTCCTCCTTAAGGAAGCAAGAGTGTGGTGATTTGAGTGTGGTGACGAGGTAAGTCTCCGGACTTACTTAGCTCGTTTTACGTATTAGCATTGATGTGTGTTGGTGGTGTGTGTTTATGTTCTTGTTATAACAACTAAACCGGTAATAGGACCACCGACCTTATATATTTTGGCCCAAGTGTATGATAACGGGCGGTGACATCATCTGCCTAGCCTGCGGGAAGTCTAGGAGGTTCTCGGCGACTAGCCCGGCGGGTTAGATGGTCGGGTGCATCCGTACCATTCTTTGCCGGTAAGTAGGGACCGAGGCGAGACCACGGTGGTCTCGTGTCACAAACCGAAGTTGAATTAGAACGGGATATGACTTAATAATAAAAAGATATAAACCGGACTTGTGTGTTTTATGTTGTGTGATATGTATGTGTTTGTGCCTTCACCTCTTTTCTAATGCTTCGAATATGAGCTAACGGTTTTAAACCGTGTTTTATGTTGGTTGATAGTTGTGAGGGATTTACGTTTTGGGTTATGTTCGTATTTGGTTGTGGATGTTGTTGTACGTTTAGATTTTGTATCGGAGTTATGTTGTTTTGAGGACTCGGCTGAGTTTCCACTTTGTAGTTTTACTTTCGGTTTTCGCATACATTAAAAACGTTTTGAGTTTTCGCCTTTATTTGTGCCTTGTTGGAAAGGGTGAAATTGTTGTCAAGCTAAGGGTCGGGACCCATTGTGAGGTCTCGCCCGTAGCACCCGAGTCCCACGGATTTGGGTGTTATAGATCTCACAATGGATCCTGACCCTAACCTGGCAACAAGTTCACTGAATCTTACAACAAGGCACCAATAGATTAAATACAAAACATCAAACTGTTATAAAAGTATCAAAAGGTTTATACAAGTATTTTTGAGTACAACAAAACATAACCATATACATAGTCAAAAGATCCCATCCCACGAGGACGACCCGGTGTACGGAGCCCTCAGCAGATCACCCTTCTGGATCACTCTGCAGCTCTCCTAACCCGCAAAGGATCTACAACACGGTATAAAAACCGTTAGCTAACCATACGCATATATAAGAAGATGCATAAGCACAGTCACACACCAATGAATGGTAAACACATCATCAGCTATCACACATTTACCCGGTTATTATCNAGTCCTCCAGGTTAGAGAACTTTGCGCTAAGCTCTCTGAGTGCGAGTTCAGGATGTCCTAGGTGACATTCCTGGGTCATATAGTTTCCGCCGAAAGTGTCATGGTTGACCCGGCGAAGATAGAGTATGTTTCCTCATGGACGCCTCCTAGGACGGTCAAGGAGGTGCGCAGTTTCTTGGGCTTAGCGGGATACTACCGCCGTTGTGTTGAGGGTTTCTCCGTGATTGCACGACCGCTCACTTCCTTGCTAAGGAAGTTTACCAAGTTTGTCTGGTCCGAGCCATGTTAGCACAACTTCGAGGAGCTGAAGAGGAGGTTGACCTCCGCTCCTGTTTTAGCCCAGCCTGAGGGCGTAGAGGATTTTGTTGTGAATAGTGACACCTCCAAGCTAGGATTGGGGTGCGTTTTGATGTAGAGGGGTAGGGTTATTGTGTACGCTTTTCGGCAGCGAAAGCCGTACGAGGAGAATTACCCTACCCATGATCTTGAGCTAGCAGCAGTGATTCACGCCTTGCAGATCTGGCGACATTACTTGTACGGGGCTATGTGCCAGATCATCACAGACCATAAGAGTCTGAAGTATATATTCACACAACGGGAGTTGAATAACCGCCAGAGGAGATGGTTGGAGCTGATTAAGGACTTTGACTTAGAGATTTTTGTACCATCCGGGGAAGGCGAACGTAGTCGCCGATGTTCGAGTAGGAGGACACCTCGAGAGGAGGCTATAACTCGGCTTATGGTTCAGCCACAATTGCAGAGGGATTTGATAGAGTTGGAGTTGGATATCCGGTTCCCGGATACGGACTGTCGTTTGTCGGAGTTAGAGGTATTACCTGACCTGTCCGGAGAGATCCAGCAGAAGCAAGAGGGATGTCCCATTTTGATGAGGATCCGGGACAGGATGTCCCGAGGAGAGGCAACGCAGTTATCGCAGGAGTAGACGGGCGATTGAGACGCCAGGGATGTGTTTGTGTACCGCCAGACCAAGAGTTGAGAGAGCAGATTTTGCATGAGGCACATTCCACACCTTACTCGGTTCACCCAAGCACGAGTAAGATGTACTAGGATCTTAGAAGATTTTATTGGTGGGGTGGGCTCAATCCCGATGTAGCTAGATATATGGCCCGATGCGCGACCTGCCAGCAGGTCAAGATCGAGCACCTGAGACGGAGGAGAGCTTCACCCACCGCCCGTGCCACAGTGGAAGTGGGAAGACATATCCACAACTGTTAGATTGTGAGATTACATGGAATACCGAGGACCATCATCACAGACAGGGACGGGCGTTTTACCTCGAGGTGCTGGCATGCGTCAATCGGGATGGCACCGTATGAGGCATGGTATGGACGGAGATGCCGTACTCCTTAATGTTGGGACGAGCGGGGGAGTTTTAGCGTTGTAGCTCCAGATCAGGTACATGACGACGTGGCTAGAGTTGCTTCGATTCGAGAGAGGATGTTGACCGCGCAGAGCCGTCATAGGTCGTATGTGGACACGAGGTGTAGACCTCTCGATTTCAGGGTAGGAGCTCAGGTGTGGTTCAGGGTATCACCGACGCGGGGCGTCAGGCGATTCGACATTAAGGGGAAGTTAAGCCCCGATATGTCGGTCCATTCGAGATCTTGGAGAGAGTCAGTGAGGTGGCATACCGGTTAGCATTGCCACCTCGGTTAGAGGGTATACATCCGGTATTTCACGTCTCTCAGCTGCGAGAGTACATACACGACACGAGGCACATCATCAGCCATGAGGACCTAGTGGTCGAACCGGACTATACTTTTGTAGAGCATCCTATAGCAGTTTTAGAGCGGAGTACGCGGCGCCTTCGATCGAAGGAGATACCGATGTTGAGAGTGCAGGGGTCGAGGCGAGGAGCCAATGAGGCTACATGGGAGACGGAGGATAGTATCCGGATGAACTATCTTGAGTTTTATGCAGACATAGTGACATCGATAGGACCGTCGGGTTAGTCCCGAGATCTTCCTTGTTTGTTCTGTGTGTTATGTGACTTTGTTTGAGTTATGTGTACCTTGCGAGGTCTTGATGTGATGCTATACGTAGACTTGGATTAGAGCCAGTAGTTGACGTTTTATGAGTTCCACGTGGTTACGAGACGTGTTGGTCCGAGAGTGTTGGGTTTAGCAAGTTTCGGGACAAAACTTGTTTTTAGGGGGGTTAGTTGTAACGCCCGGAATTTTATTCCGGATTTAGAGCGTTTTATAGATCTTCCCGCAGGCACGAGGTGCCGATTGCCGGAATTTATTCCTAAAACTCCGAGCCGACCCGTCGTTTTTCTTTTTTTTTCCGCTTTCCGACCCTTCGTTCCGAATCGAAGTGACAAGGGGTCATTTCCGACCTCGTTCCGTGGTGATGTGACAAGAGGTCAGCTCCCCTCCCCACATTGCAGCCCTTGTCCCATCTCTCTCTCTCATCTCTTCTCTTTCACGTTATTTTCCCATCTCCCTCTTCCTCTCTTGGCTCTCTTTGCTCTTTCTCCATTGTGATTGAATCTCTTGCAACTCTTGGACTGTGGACAGCTTGGAGAGGTTCCAAATCTGTTGTGGTAAGCTCATTCATCTCCCTCCCCTCTCTTCTTTAGCTGATCATCCTTTTCTTCTTCCCTCCTTCATCCATGGCCATGGATGAAGATCTTGAGGAGTTTGTGCTCTTTGCATGCATAGGTTCTTAGCTCGATTAGGTCGTGGAGAGGAGCCTAAGACTAGTGGTGGGTGTTTGGAGAAGATCCAACAAGCAAAGAAGGACTTTGGAGCCAAGGATCCACGATCGAAAATGAAGAAGACGACGTTCTGCACAGAACCCGCAGGGGCGGATCTTCACGACCGCGGGAGCGGCCAGCCCGGCCGCGCGTGCGGCTCAGCACGGCCGCAAGGGCGGCGCCAGACACGCGACTCCAGGGCGGCAGCAAGGCGCAGGGGCGGCTCCTGGTTCCGCAGGGGCGGTTTTTGTGTTCCGCAGGGGGCGCCAGCTTGACTCCGCAACTGCGGTTTCTTCAACAGTAGGCTTCTCCTCTCCTTTCCTTTTCGTTCCTTCCTTAGTATTGTTGTTGAATCATGTTTGTAACATGCTTAGGATGACCTAGAGTAGCTTGAGAATGCCACTTAGTGGTTGTGAACCTAGGAGCCCTTAAGGCTCAATGTAGTTGATGGTCACGAGTATGATGAGCATGATAGACCTAGTAGGCTTTGACTCATTCTTGGGTTTTGAGTATGATCATATGAGAGTTAGTAGGTTGTTGAGATATCTCCTCATGCGTTGAGTGAGATGTGAGTATGAGAGATTCTGGGATGCGGTCTTAGAATGAGAGTCAAATGATCTTGCGTAGATCATTTGTGTAGAAGTTCTAGACTTCTTGAGTTGAGCGGATTTTTGATATGCATATCTCTTGTGAGCAGGTTGTGGGCTTCCTCCTTAAGGAAGCAAGAGTGTGGTGACTTTGGTTTGGTAATGAGGTAAGTCTCCGGACTTACTTAGCTCGTATTTTACGTATTAGCATCGGTGTGTGTTGGTGGTGTGTGTTTATTTTATTGTTTATGTTATAAACAACTAAACCGGTATATAGGGCCACCGACCTTATATATTTTGGCCCAAGTGTATGATAACGGGCAGTGACATTATGCCTAGCTCTGCGTGAAGTTTAGGAGGATCTTAGCGACTAGCCCGGCGGGTTAGATGGTCGGATGCATCCGTACCATTCTTTGCCGGTAAGTGAGGACCGAGGCGAGACCACAGTGGTTCTCGTGTCACAAACCTAAGTTGAATTAGAACGGGATACGACTTAATAATAAAAAGATAATAAACCGGACTTGTGTGTTTTGGAGTTTGTATATGATGTATGTGATATCCGTGTGTTTGTGCCTTCACCCCTTTTCTTATGCTTCGAATATGAGCTAACGGTTTTAAACCGTGTTTGTAGATGCCTTGTAGGTTAGGGACGCCGCCGAGTGAGGTGGAGGAGTGGACAGCCGGGGTCTCCGTACATTATAGGACGGGGACGTTTTTGGATTGTGTTTCATTGTGGGTTCATGTTGTACGGTTGTGGTTTCTTCTTGGAGTTATGTTGTTTTAAGGACTCGGCTGAGTTTCCACTTTGTATTTTACTTTGCAGTCTCTCGCATATATTATAAACGATTTTTAGTTTTGCCTTTATTTGTGCCTTGTTGGAAAGGTCCGGTGAAAGTGTTGTCAGACTAAGGGTCGGGACCCATTGTGAGATCTCGCCCGTAGCATCCCGAGTCCCGCGGATTTGGGGTGTTCCACAAGCTACTCTAGGTCATCCTAAGCATGTTACTAACATGATACAACTATAAAACTAAGGAAGGAACGAAGAGGAAAGGAGAGGAGAAGCCTACTGTTGAAGAAACTACAGCCGCGGAGTCAGCTGGCACCCCCTGCGGAATACAGAAGCCACCCCTGCGGAACCAGGAGCCGCCCCTGCGCCTTGCTACCGCCCTGGAGCCGCACCCGCGGTGGTCTGGAGTCGCGAGTTTGGCGCCGCCCCTGCGGCCGTGCTGAGCCGCCCCTGCGGCCTTGTTGAGCTGCACCTGCGGCTGGCCGTTCCCGTGGTCTTGATGATCCGCCCCCGCGGTTTAGCTGCAGAAGCTCGTCTTCTTCGTCTTCGATCGTGGATCCTCGGCTCCAATGTCCTCCTTTCCTTGTTGGGTCTTCTCCAAACACCAACCAATGGTCTTAGACTCCTCTCCACGACCGAATCGAGCTAAGAACCTATGCATGCAAAGATTTGAGCAAAAAATCCTCAAGATCTTCATCCATGGCCATGGATGAAGGAGGTAAGAGGAATGAGGAGAATCAACAAAGAAGAGAGGGGAGGGAGAGGAAGGAGCTTACCAACAGATCTGGAATCTCTCCAAGCAGTCCACAACCCTAGATCTTCAAACAAAAATGGAAGAAGAGAAGAGAAACCAAGAGAGGAAGAGGGAGATGGGAAAAGAACGTGAAAGAGAAGAGAGGAGAGAGAGAGGGAGGAGGACAAGGCTGAAAAGTGTTGAGGGGATCAAGGGGTCAGCTGACCTCTTGTCCCTCACCACGGAACGAGGGGTCGGAAATGACCCCTTTTCACTTTAACCCGGAACAAATCCCGGCACTCGGTATTTTAGGAATAAATCCCGGCACTCGGCATCTCGTGCCTACGGGAAGATCTACAAGGAGCTCTAAGTCCGGAATAAATTACGGGCATTACAAGGGTTATATGTTGCTCAGAGATGCGAACATGAGGAGTACAAGAGGGAAACTCTGCGTATGCGGAAGAAGAAGGAGAAGAGAGTAGAGGTAGGGAGTGAGGATGGAGAGGTTGCGATGTGTAACTGCTTCGGCGAGTACAGGAGGAAGGGGAGTGTGGAAGGAAGGGCAGGTTTCTTCATTTGGCCTTCAACGCCAGCTTGCATCTGTGTATACCTGCAGAGTGGTCCTCTATACTTGTGGTAGCAAGTATGGATTGGTGCAAGACGTTACAAGGCTGAACAAGGATAAGGAGATGGCTGAGATAGGTATAGCCTACTTGTGGTAACAAACTAGCAACAAGGTCCTAGGATGGTTTAAGAATTAAACCACAAAAAGGGTAATTCGATTAACTTGATAATACGAGTCGAGTGCATTAGTTATGTATATCTAATATGTCAAAGGCGAATATAATGTTTGACCGACGAGGGATATAAAATTATATTATTGAACAGTTAAATGGGATAATGTATATATTAAATACTATTTATGATCACACATGATACTATAACATCTTAATATAATTATTTAGTATTCAAAATATATACTTTATGTTATGTTCTTATATTTGACATAACAAATTATATATATCACAATAAAACTGATAAAGTCTATAAAATGCAATAATTTTGTATGGAATTGCGGTCCTCGTGGATATTAATTATAAGGATTACAAATATTAGTAATTAAATACGTAAGCAAATACTAATTTTTAAAATGCTAAATTACAATCTTGAATATAAGCAAATACTAATTTTTAAAATACTAAATTACAATCTTTAATATAAATTACATGGAATAGGAACATTTAGCGTGTTATATATAAATATTGAGTATACAAATTAAATGGTTATCATGTAAAATAAATTGTTGTCACAAAATCAATATAATATTTTTTTTAATCAGGTGTATGATAATACTTAAATACTTGATAAACACGTTAGTGATAACGTATCCAACGGCGTTGACATCTATACACAATTTTTTTATTCATATGCTTGATATTTAACTACATTCGTGTAAAATACTTGAAATATTAAATATGAGTATATAGCATAATGATTGAATGGTTACAATGTAAAATGTATCGTAATTTGTCAAATTCATTTTTATATAACTTTTTGTAATTACATGCATGATATTTTCTAATATAATAGATCAGTAAATTTAGAGACATCAATACGTATCCAACGGGTGTTCACACCTATAGTTAATATCTTGATTCATATGTATGATATTTAACTACGTTAGTATAATTTGATTTGAAATTCACCGAATCTAAACCGGCCGGATTCAAACCAAATATTTAAAGTATAGTTTTCATTTGAAATATGCCTTTTATAAATATCTTATTTTAAAACTTTGGTTTTCTATCCTATAAAACCGAACCACAACATCTCCTTCTTCCATCTCTTTACCCCCCTTCATCTCTTTTGGACATGCCCTACGTTTTATCGCCGATCTTAATGATCTTCCAAACAGTCCAATTTACCTGCACCCATGGTGGTTGTCGGTTAAGGTCTGCCCTCAAGCGACAATTATTCATGTCATTGTTTATTATCGGTGTTATTACCCTCTTTCTACTCTTCCTCCGGTGTTGAATCAGAAGTAGAGTAGAAAAAGGATGATAACTCCGATAATGATCAACGAGCTAAACAACAGTCGACTTGGTAATTAAAATCAATTATTTTATCAATGTATTGTGTTGAGTCTATATATAATTTATATGAATAGTTGATTGATTATTTCATCCTAAACAATCTTATTACTCTCCAGACAAAACTAAGTTATGATTTAAGAAAATGGTGTTTTATTACAGAGAGTTGCCGGAGGAGCTCGACGAATGACACGGCCCAACAACAAGTGTTTATTTGAAGGAGTTACCGGCGGTCACCCAGAGATAATGCCGCTAGCGGCCCAAAGGACGATGAAGAGGGTTACGATCAATGACATATTGTCTCGAAGATATATAATATAGTATTGTAGTTAACTATGCAATTAGGTATATAATTTGTATATATTTAGGGCTTGCATGTATTTGTCTTTCATTTTTATATATGACTATTTCTTTTTTGTATGCTATAATAAATAAACATTATTGGTGATATATGTTACTATGATATAAGTTATTTCAGTAACTATTAATGAATAAACATTTTGATTTTCTTGTAAAATCGATGCTCGGGAAATCCGTGATATCATCTAATACATTTGTTGATTAATGATGGTCATGTTTTTTCTATATTATCTCGAACTATATGGACTAAGTTTTCAAATTCAACCTTAGTTAGTTTGCAAATATAAAAACAATCTCACATTCACACGAGTTAATAAATTATAGTATCTCGAGTACTTAGATATTTCATTTGATACCGCATATGATCTACATTGACCTTGATTTTAATGTTAATATTGTGTTCCGTGAGAAATGGATGAATTTAGGGCAATTGAAAATAGGTGGATAACTAATTAATAAGTTTGTTCAGGCCGTTTGTAAAAGGAGATCGTTTAGTTTGATATGTCATTCGTTTTTAAATTAGTTTTTTATTTTGTTAATTGAAAAAATTTGTCAAATTCGTATCAATCAAACTGATGCAGAGAAAAAATGTATGATATAAGATTTCTTTACCTATAAATTTTTTGATAAGTTTAAAATTTTATTTTTAATAGATAAAATTTTAAACTTATCAAAAAATTTCATGAGTATATCTGGCGTTGTTGAGAGTGTCGTTCCTGAGGACGTTGTTGAGAGTGTCGTTGCTGAGAGTATCGTTCCTGAGACTGGGAACGGGGTAGCTGGGAGACAGGGTCCACAACGAGTCGAGTCAGATGACTCGGATTATGTGTCCATGGGAGGTCCAGAGTTTCATGAGTATATCTGGCGAGTGGAGGAGGCTGTTAGAGCGGGTAAACCTATTCCGGATCTGCCAGCACAGGAGGGATCATCTGAGAGATCCCACGGGGTTACTCAGGTGCCAGCTGCACCGACACCTGCTGTTGAGATTGCTAGAGTTACAGAGGAGTACAAAGGGCCTAGACCAGACACTTGGTTGAAGGCTTTTCATCAGATGGGAGTACCCCCTTTCTCTTGGAAGGTGGGGTTAGAGGTTGAGCTCTGGATTGGACATGTGGACTCCGCTCTAGAGTCTATTTGATGTCAAGCAGACAGGCAGATAGAGTTGGTACAGACTCTGTTCAGGGATTTGGCACAACATTGGTGGAGGTCGGTACGGGGTCAGGTCACCAATTATGACCAGATGAGGACCATGATTAGAGAGCTTTTATGCCCTACCTCACCGAGGAGGGAGAAATTGCGGGATTTTGTGGAGGCTGGCTTCGAGGATGTACCAGTCTCAGAGGCTATTAGGAAGTTCCAGGAGGAGCTGGCATTGTTGGGTCCAGTTGCACCTCCTGCAGATCAACATGTATATCGGTTTTCCCGACAACTGAGGGATGTCACCCGGGCCTATATGGCGGGATTTCATTGTGAGTCCTTGATGGACTACCAGGATAGAGCCGCTGACTATGAGCGAGAGCGGGCTGAACAGAGGAGAGCTTCTCAGACTGGAGGGTCTGAGAAGAGATAGCGGACTGGGCAAACCAGTAGTGCTGATGGAGTTGTTGGTTCAGGGCGTGATTAGAGACGCCAGAGTTATTCCTCATCTGCACCGGTTGTAGATACGAGACGACAGTGTTTTAACTATAGTGGTTATGGACATATGCGACCAGAGTGTACGAAGCCGTTAGTGACTTGTTTCACTTGTGGCAGACAGGTTCACCGACCTATATTCTGTAGACAGGGTGGAGCTTCATCACAGCAGGGTACTTCTCCTGCTAGTGTAGCTGGGGGTGGACAGAGGCCACCTCAGCAGCAGCAAATACAAGGACAGCAGAGAGTCATAAATCGTCCTACTACTCAGGGAGCTGCTCCTGGGTCGAATAGAGGTAGAGGTCGTGGCGGGAATGCCACTGACACCAGAGGAGCTCAGGGTAGAGTCTTTGAGCTAAGGAGTGCATAGGAGCCAACTACACCGACTGCTATAGGTACCCTTCTGATTCATGGTTTACCTGTTGGAGTCTTATTTGATACGGGTGCTACACACTCTTTCACATATGTTGCATGTATAGAGTGTCTGAGTTTAGATACGACTGAGGGGATACCCTTTAGTATAGGGTTACCCGATGGCAGTAGGGTCATAGGTACCCATGAGATATTTGATTGCCCCATTTGTGTGGGACTTGTGTGTTATTTGTTGATCTGTTTGTCATGCCGCTGGTGCATGAGGATGTTATTTTAGGTATTGATTGGATGGATAGACATTCTTCAGTTTTAGATGTAGGTAGGAGGATTGTTACCCTCTCTACCGAGTTAGGACATATAGAGTTTTTCCGAGGTTGGGACCTTGGAAAATCAGGCATGTTTATAAGTGCGATACGAGCAGCTAGACTGATTGCACAGGGTTGTGAGGCCTTCTGGTGTTATGCCATGAAGGAGGGAGAGAGTCCAGTATTAGAGGATATCCCAATTGTCTGTGACTTTGCAAATGTTTTTGCTGAGCCGTCCAGTTTTCCGCCTTAGAGGAGTGTGGATTTTGGCATTGGCTTAGAGCCTGGTACGAGACCTATCTCGAAGGCCCCATATCAGATGGCGCCTGTCGAGATGTTGGAGCTGAAGAAGCAACTCGAGGAGTTGGCTGAGAAGGGCTTCATTCGCCCTAGCGTTTCCCCATGTGGAGCACCTGTCCTCTTCGTACGGAAGAAGTACGGATCGTTGAGATTGTGCATAGATTACAGAGAGTTGAACAAGGTGACCATCAAGAACAAGTATCCACTGCCTCGTAGTGATGATTTGTTAGATCAGCTTCAGGGAGCGACATTGTTCTCCAGGATTGACCTGCACTCAGGATATCACCAGCTGAGGGTGAGAGAGCAGGATGTGCACAGGACAACATTCCGGACCAGATATGGACACTACGAGTTTGTAGTGATGCCATTTGGGATTACGAATGCCCCAACAGTCTTTATGGAGTTGATGAACAACATCTTCATCGATTTCCTGGATCAGTTTGTGGTGGTCTTCATAGATGACATTTTGGTGTACTCTCGCAGCTGAGAGGAGCATGCAGGACAGTTAAGGATTGTATTACAGTGTAATGCCCGTAATTTTATTCCGGACTTAGAGCGTTTTATAGATCTTTCCGCAGGCACGAGGTGCCGAGTGCCGGGATTTTATTTCCAAGATCCCGAGCTGACTCGTCGTTTTCCCCTTTTTTTCCGCTTTCCGACCTTTCGTTCCGAATCGAATTGACAAGGGGTCATTTCCGACCCCTCGTTCCGGGCAAATGGGACAAGATGGCTGTTGTCCCATCTTGGCAGCCTTGTCCCCTCCCTCTCTCTCCTCCACTCTCTTTCAGGTTAGATTCATTCCTTCCTTCCATTCCTCTCTTTTGCTCTCTTCTCTTCTTCCATTTTATGTGGAGGTCTTGCTGTGGACAGCTTGGAGAGGCATTCCAGATCTATTGGTAAGCTCCTTCCTCTCCCTCACCTCTCTTCCTTGCTGTTTTTCCCTTCTTCTTCTTCCCTCCTTCATCCATGGCAATGGAGGAAGATCTTGAGGAGTTTTTGCCTAACTCTTTGCATGCATAGGTTCTTAGCTTGATTAGGTCAAGGAGAGGTTCCTAAGACCAGTGATGGGTGTTTGGAGAAGATCCAACAAGAGAAGAGGGACTTTGGAGCCAAGGATCCACGATCGAAGACGAAGAAGACGACGTTCTGCAGCACGACCGCTGGGGCGGATCATCACGGCCGCGGGCGCGGACGGCCGCAGGAGCGGCTCAGCACGGCAACGGGAGCGGCACAGCACCGCCGCGGGTGCGGCTCGGCGGCAGGCTCACGGCCCAGCACAGCCGCGGGCGTGAATCCGGGGCTCCAGGACACGACGGCCGCGGGGCGGCTCCCTTCCGCCGCGGGTGCGGCCGGCAGCTCCGTTGGGGCGGCCTCTGGTTCCACAGAGGCGGCTCCTGCTCCGCCGGGGCGCCAACTTGACTCCGCGACTGCGTTTCCGCAACAGTAGGCTTCTCCTCTCCTTTCCTTTTCGTTCCTTCCTTAGTATTGTTGTTGAACCATGTTAGTAGCATGCTTAGGATGGCCTAGAGTATCTTGAGAATGCCACTTAGTGGTTGTGAACCTAGGAGCCCTTAAGGCTCGATATAGGTGATGGATTACTCTTGTGGAATTATGGACTGTTGTGGGTTGTTTCATGTGTGGAGAGTGTGATGAATACTTGGGACCTAGGATGCATTCCTAGCTTGAGGGTTAGGTGATCTTGCATAGATCACTAGAGTGAAGTGTAAGACTTCTTGAGAGTGAGTATGTATTGATATGCATATCTCTTGTGAGCAGGTTGTGGGCTTCCTCCTTAAGGAAGCAAGAGTGTGGTGACTTGGGTTTGGTGACGAGGTAAGTCTCCGGATTTACTTAGCTCGTATTTTACGTATTAGCATTGATGTGTGTTTGGTGGTGTGTGTTTATGTTCTTGTTATAACAACTAAACCGGTAATTAGGACCACCGACCTTATATATATTTTTGGCCCAAGTGTATGATAACGGGCGGTGACATCAGCTGCCTAGCCCGGGGAGGTCTAGGAGGTTCTCGGCGACGAGTCCGGCTGGTATACGGTCGGGTGCATCCGTACCATTCCTTGCCGGTAAGCGACCGAGGCGAGACCACGGTGTTCTCGTGTCACAAACCGAAGTTGAATTAGTACGGGATATGACTTAATAATAAAAAGATAATAAACCGGAATTGTGTGTTTTATGTTTTGTGTTATGTATGTGTTTGTGCCTTCACCGCTTTTCTAATGCCTAGAATATGAGCTAACGGTTTAAAACCGTTTGTGTAGATGACTTGCAGGTTAGTGATGCCGCCGAGTGAGGTGGAGGAGTGGACAGCCGGGGTCTCCGTACATTATAGGACGGGGACGTTTTTTAGTCATGTTTCATATTGTTGTTCATGGATGTTGTCGTACGTTTAGACTTCGTATCAGGTTATGTTGTTTTGAGAACTCGGCTGAGTTTCCACGTTGTATTCTTACCTTTCAGTGTATCGCATACATTATAAACGTTTTCGAGTTTTGCCTTTATTTGTGCCTTGGTGGAAGGTCCAGTGAAATTGTTGTCAGGCTAAGGGTCGGGACCCATTGTGAGGTCTCGCCCGTAGCATCCCGAGTCCCGTGGATTTGGGGTGTTACATACAGATTCTAAGAGATAGAGAACTTTATGCTCAGTTCTCTAAGTGCGAGTTCTGGATGCCAGAGGGTACAGAGGATTTTTTGGGGTACAGTGATGCATCCAAGCTAGGCTTGGGAGGTGTATTGATGAAGCGGAATTGAATAACCGCCACCATAGGTGGCTTGATTTGATCAAGGATTTTGATCTGGAGATTTTGTATCATCCAGGGAAGGCGAACGTTGTCGCCGATGCCCTGAGCAGGAAGACGCCTCGAGAGCAGGCGATTGCGAGATTGACAATACAGTCTCGATTATAGAGAGACCTGATCTGGTTAGACTTGGACATCCAGTTTCTTGATGAGGATGCCCGGCTGAGTACTTTAGAGGTTCTACCTGATATGTTGGGTGAGATCCAACAGAAGAAGGAGACCTGCCCGACCTTGATAAGGATCAGAGAGAGGATGTCTCGGGATGAGGCACCACAGTTTCTTCTGGGAATAGATGGAGTATTGAAACGCCGCGGTCGCGTCTGTGTACCCGCTGATGCAGAGTTGCGCCAGAGGATTTTACAGGAGGCTCACTGTGCACCTTACTCCGTACGTCCAGGTACGAGTAAGATGTATCAGGATTTGAGACGTTCGTATTGGTGGGGAGGGCTGAAGCCCGATGTGACCAGATTTGTGGCACAATGTGCGACCTGCCAGCAGGTCAAGATAGAGCATTGCAGACCTGGAGGCGAGCTCCATCCATTTCTTGTTCCAAAGAGGAAGTGGGAGGACGTCACCATAGATTTTGTGACTGGGCTGAGACTGAGTCGGAGTTTTGATGCTATCTTGGTTATAGTAGAAAGATTGACGAAGACGGCACGTTTCATTCCTATTCGGGAGACGTGGCCGGTGAGCAGGTTAGCTGAGGAGTACACTAGGCAGATAGTGAGACTCCATGGTGTACCGAGGACGATCGTCTCAGACAGAGATGGGCGATTTACCTCGAGGTTCTGGCAGCAGATTCAGACTGCCCTGGGAACGAGTTTATACTTTACTACTGTGTTTCATCCTCAGACAAATGGTCAGTAAGAGAGGACCATTCAAACACTGGAGGATATGCTGCGAGCTTGTGTGTTGGATTGGGGCAAGTGTGGACGGATCATCTCCCACTAATTGAGTTCTCATACAACAATAGTTGGCATGCATCTATTGGGATGGCCCCATATGAGGCACTGTATGTACAGAGATGTCGTACCCCGTTATGCTGGGATGAGGGGAGCAGTATTAGTGGTTTGACACTTTATCAGATTCAGAATGATGTGGCTCGAGTAGCACTGATTAGAGAGAGGATGTTGACTGCTCAGAGCCGTCAGAAGTGTTATGCAGATAGGAGGCGTAGACCTCTAAAATTCAGAGTGGGAGCCCATGTGTGGCTAAGAGTGTCTCCGACACGAGGTTAGACGTTTTGGCATTAAGGGTAAGTTGAGCCGATATGTCGGACCGTTCGAGATTTTGGATCGGGTTGGGAGTGCAACATACAGATTGGCTTTGCCTCCGAGATTAGAGGGTGTTCACCCTGTATTTCACGTGTCTCAGCTGAGGGAGTATATACCAGATCCGAGACATATTGTGAGTTATGATGATTTGGTGGTTGAGCCGGACCACACTTTTGTTGAGCACCCAATTGCAGTCCTAATACAAGGTATGAGACGCCTGCGTTCGAAGGACGTTCCTATGCTGAGGATACAGTGGTCGAGACGAGGACCTGATGAGGCTACATTGGAGACTGAGGATAGTATCCAGAGGAACTATCCAGAGTTTTATTCCGAGATAGATGTACCGGTAGGATCGACGAGTAGATCTTAATACTATCTTGGTGATGGTATACTTATGTGCTTATATGCTTATATGCTATGATGTGTTCATTTTCATACTAGCTTTGATGTGATATATGATCTTATTAGATCTTGTTGTGCTAGTATGATTATTGTTTATAGTTGGAGATGGCTCTTTCCTCCATGCTATTGTGATACGTTTAGGATTCAGCTGGAGATGGTTATTCCTCCATGCTATTTTGATGGACATAGTGTTGCTGGAGATGTTTTTTTCTCCATGCCTTTTTGTTATGACTATGATATGGCTAGAGATGTGATTTTTCTATGCCTTGTGATGTGTTTATGGTTTGGCTAGAGATGGTTTTCCTCTATGCCTTGGATAGTATTTTGTTGTTGGAGTTTATGATTTCCTCCATGCTTATGTTTGAGGTTATAAAGAGTTGTACCTCGGCTTGTGAGTCCGAGTGGTTTGAGGATTTTACAAGTTTCGGGACGAAACTTGTTTTTAGGGGGGTGAGGTGTAAGAGCCTTAGACTTTTGGACCGAGTTTGCCTTAGCCGAGATTTGGCTTTAGCCGAGATTTGACCTTAGCCGCCCCCTCGGGCTTGTGTGCTGCCCCAGCGGGTTCCCGCTCCCGCGGCCCAGGGAACCGCCCCCGCGGTTTCTTGCGGCTGCAGCCGGTTTTGTTGACCGGTTGACTCGTGCTTTACCTTCTCTTCTTACCTTGAGGAGCAAGGGTTTCTTCTTCAGTCTTCTTTCTTCAGTTCTCACGTCCTCCTTGCTTCTCCCTTCCTCCTTCCTGAGCTTGATCTTGGATTCTTTAGAGTGGGAAGAGTTTTGTGTTGCTTTTGGTGGTTGATGATGAGTTTGATGTTTGAGAGCCAACTGAGAGTGGGTGGTTGATCCTCCCTTGCAACCTAGGACCACAAGTTTGGTATGTCCTCTTCTCTTCTTTCTTCCTTTCTTGAATTCATTTGCTTAGCTTAGGATTAGATGCATGTATAGATGTATGTTGATGTGGGATTGTGTATGTATATGGTTGTATGTGACTTTGGAANTGAAGAAGACGTGAGTTAATCACGTGAAGAGCCGAAGAGGAACCGTGGGATCACCTTCTGCATTGTCGCCGCCCCCGCGGTCCAGCAAAGCCGCCCCTGCGGGTACCTTGTCGCCGCACCCGTGCCTAGAAGTCGCCGCCCCTGCGGGAGCCGTGTCACAGTGCCTGCGCCCGTGCCTGCGCTTGCCTGCGGCCGCTGTCACCGCGCTTGCGCCCGAACATTTCCGCGCCTGCGGGTTACCTATTTTGCCCCTGCATCTTTCCGTCACGCAGGTGCGTCTTGTCCTGGGTCTACCTAGAGTTGGGTAGATCCTTTCCTTCCTAGTATGAGCGGTTTAGTGGCATGCTAGGTAAGTATATAAGGATAGAATGAGGTTGATCATGTTATCGTTTATGCCGGTTATGGCTTTGAGGTTTATGAGTTAGGATACGATCCTTATGGATCCCTTGGGTCTAGGTGTGACCCTTGTGATGGATATGAGTTTGATATATGTTGTTATGCCTTGTTTAGGCAGTGTTGATTTCCAAAGTTGGAGCCGTTTGGATTTGAGACTTCCGGGGTTGAGGTAAGTCCATAGGACTTACTTAGCTACCATCCTTATATTGGATGTGTGCATGAGTGGTGTGTGTGTTATGTGCTTTATAGCATGAGTTATGATTATTACCGACCTATGGTCTAGTGATTGCCCACTATAGGGCCGTGACAACATACCTTTCATCCCTTCGTGGAGTTTGTGAGGTTCTCTGTAGTCATGCCAGATCTGGTACACGGGACGGACCCTTACACCATTCCCACAGGGTACACGGGAAGATGTGCCAGTACAACTCCAGTTGGCTATTGCACTCGGAGGCGAAGGTTATATTCCTCGTGTCACATATATTCATATTGATATTTATATATACAATTTGAGTGTCGGACTATATTTATAAAGATAATAAACTAGGTAAATGTGTGATATCATGATGAGGTGTTTAGTACTTCTGACGTGTGCTTGTGCTTATGCTCATCTCATATATGTGTATGGTTAGCTAACGGTTTTATACCGTGTTGTAGATCCCTTGCAAGTTAGGAGAACTGCAGAGTGATCCAAAGTGGGTGATCTGTTGAGGGCTCCGTACACTGGGTCGTTCTCGTGGGATATGGGATCTTTTGGTCATGTATATATTTATGTTTTGTTTGTACTGAGCAGCACGTTGTATAAACCTTTTGATACTTTTATATCAGTTTGATGTTTTGTATTTAATCTATCGGTGTCTTGCTATGTTGCACGGAAACGGACATGGATACGGGAAACGGACACGGCGAGAAACGGGGAAGCGGCAATCCTAAAAATCGTAGGAAACGGGGACACGGCGAAAAATATAAATAATATCTCATTTTAAAGTTATTGCAAAGAGAACTTTATATATAATAAGAAGAGATGCATAGTTGATATCACCAATGACACATGAATGCGTCGTTAGTTGTAGAAGTATTGATAAAAAAAGAATATTGATTTCATTAAGTGATATTGAGGTAGTATTCATGGATGTCCAGCCCATTCCCGGTGTTGGAAACGTGTCTTGACCGTGTCCTTACTATTTTGACCGTGTCAAAAAAGTTTCCGAAAGCTTCCAAGTTTCCGACACGGGAGGACACGGGAAACGGCACTGTATAGAAGTGTTCGTGCATCATAGGTGCCTTGTTGTAAGATTCAGTGAACTTGTCAGGCTAGGGTCAGGATCCATTGTGAGATCCTAGCCTAGTAGCACATCGAGTCCTACGGATTCGGGGTGTTACAAAACTGATGCAAAACAAAAATGTAAGATACAAGATATCTTGACTTATACTAGATTTGATTAGGTATATCTACCGTTAGAAACCTTAAAATCGTGTTTATATATGATCCAATTAATTATATATATATTTGTAATTGATACTTGTTAACCACAACTTGAGCACAATGTGGATTAAATTATCAATTAAAACAAGGTAATTAAGCAACAGCGCAAACTTTTGTCTCATTTTTCTGTGTCATTCTCATGTTTCATGATCAATTCAATTCAAATTTAAAAGACAAAAATATTTTAATTAAACAATTTAATTAATGATTTAAAAATTTTGAAACTATAATATAATTAAATTATAATCTCTTATCTTCATCACAAGTGATATTTTTCTAATTGTAATACGATTTTCACGTAATTTCTTACTATTACAGTATTGATTTTATTTCATTCCCATTATGTTTTCATCATAAATTCACAATTTAATATTTGTGGGTTAAACTCATTTAACATATATTTTTATAAAAAAAGATCACAAATACCCAATTTTGTTAACTTTAAATCCACTATAAATTTAAATCTTGAAAATCTTTTCTATCACAATATTACCATATATCCTTATTTTTCCCATTACAATAAGTTGAATTGTGAAATGTACATACATGTGTGGATACTGATTATTAATTAAACGATCATAATATGCAACATAATTAATTAGTATCCTTGTCTTAAAACATGCACATGCAATGTTACATCCACAAATAAATTTTAATTTTAATTTTCAAACATTGTACCCCCCTCTCTAAAACTTATCACCTATTAAATATTCTCTTCATGTGAATCAATGAATAGCGGTGTTATACGATCTTAACATTGACAAATTCAAGTTTGGCTCGCTTATAAACGAGCGGATCAAATTTTATACGAGTTTTGAAATGTGTTAATATTAGGCTCTTGAGTTCAAAGAACATAGTAAATAAGAAAAGATTTTTAATATATCTCAAATTTAATTGTCTAAAAACCCAAAATTACATCGAAATTAGAGAAAAATTCAAATGTTTTTTTTAGTATCAAGAATCAAAAGATAAAATGGTATTTTATATTATGTATATTATTATAAGTTTATGTCCATAAATAAAAAATAATAATAACCGTTAATGTCACATTAATTTATAAAAACTTTTTTTCCATGTATTCTTAACCATGTCTCCAGCGTAGAAATGTAACAAACAACACCATTAACGCCATGCTTCTCGTGAACCGTTTTTCACTTAGAGTTCAAACTTTTAATTGAGTCAAATTGAAGATATTAACAAATCATGCCATCAAAATGTAAATATAATATAGTAATTGATTCAAGTAAAACGGGTTCTTCTTGTACGGAGGTATGGAATACGGTGTGATGGATTGAACGGGTATAAATATAAACCGTCAGTTAATAAAATATGAATTAAACATTCAAAAAAATATAAAGGAGTTCGTTATTTCGTTCATTGAAAAAATCGTCAATTTCTTATATATTGATAATGTTTATGTGGAGCATGAGGGTAAGATGTCTCAACTTATGTTAGATTCGATTCATTCGGTAAACTATTGAAACCTTACAAACTCGATTGGTACTAGATGTGATTTGCAGTGGCATTCATTTTGAGGCTAAGAACGTTTAAGAAGTGGATTAATGTAGGTAACCGAAAAGAGATGGATAACTAATAAATGAGGTTATTGAGTTCGTTAGTAAAAGGAGATTGTTTAGTTTGGTATGTCATTAATTTTTAAAGAAGTTTGTTATGTCGTTCATTAAAAGAATTCATCAAGTTCGTATCTATTATATTGATGTTAAACACTAGTGTAAGATACAAGATATCTCGACTTATATACTTTATGTTATGTTCTTAGTATGTTATGTATATATATCATGCTAATTTTAGAATACCACACTAAAAATAAAAGTGTATTATTATGTATATCTAATGTGTGAAATACGAATATTATGTTGGACCGACGATAAATATGAAACTTTATCATTGAACAAGGAAAGAGGACAATGTGTAAATATTGTTTCTAATCATGCACGATATTATTACATCTTAATACACTAGCTTTATATTATGTTCTTATATTTAGGATGATAGATAACAAACATCACAATTGAACTATTAAATGTACGAAATGCAGTATTTTGTAAATTGTTGTGGTAATCATAAGGACTACAAATACTTAGTGGTTGAATGGGTAATAGACAAATACTAAATTTTCAAAATGATAAGTTACAAACTTGAATAGGTAGTACATATAATATGAATAAGACTATTTAGCGTGTTAAATACGAATATTTGATAAAATAAAATTTGAATCATATTCACGTAATTTCTTAAATACTCGATGAAAAAAATGTTTAGTGATAAATGTATCTACTAGGTGTTCACACCACTACATAATATTTTGATTCATATACATGATATTTAATTACATTCGTATAAAGTACATGGAATATGAAGCCTCTTAAATACGTACACCAGGTACAATATAGAATGGTTACAATGTAAAGTATATCGTATTTTGTCAAGTTCATTTTAATATAATATTCTGGATTAAATGCATCATATTTTCAAATATAGTCGATAAAAACGTAGAGACAAATGTATCTAAATGAAGTTTACACCATTACATAATGTCTTGATTCATATACATGATATTTAACAACATTCGTATGATTTGATTTTAACTACACCAAATCTAAACTGACCGGATTCAAACAAAAGATTTAAGGTATAGTTTCCATTTGATCTTTTCTTATTATAAATATCTTATGTTAAAATTTTGGTGTACTCTCCTCTATAAAACCAAATTCCAACATCACCTTCCTCCATCTATCCATCAATCTATCCTTCTTCGTCTCACTTGTTAATTGTTTTCCTCGTGAAAAAAAAATGAGTGTACCAAATTCCGGATCCCAAAACCAAAACAAAAGTTGGGCTCTAGTTCTGTACACCGGAAGATCGAACACCATAGAAAACTCCGGCGCCGGTTACCAGACGAAGGAGTGCTTACCAGTGGTGACATACGTATGTGAAGCAACCCAACCAATTGGGGCAGGGATTCTGCTCATCCCTCCGTTAGCGAATCAAGAGAAGAAAAGTAGGAAAAGGGTGATAACTTCGATGATGATCAACAACTTGAATAACGGTTGCTTGAGACCATACCTCAACCGACGACCGTCATGGCTTCCGGTAAATTGGATTGTTTGGAAGGTCGTTAGAAACGTTGGGAAATGCATAGGTCATGTCGACATGGTAAGTAAATTTGATTGTTTTTATCATTATACTATAATTTATGTGAATAGTTGATTGATTATTTCTTTGTAAACAGTATTATTACGCTCCGGACAAAACTAAGTTTCGATCTAAAAAAGAGGTGTTCGATTACATATCCACTGATCAAGGTACGAGTTAGGAAAATGCATTATAATTCAATTCCATCAAATTTGAATTATATTCATAAGATGTTTTATTTGATTTAATTGCATAATTCAAAGATCCTTTGTGAGTTGCCGGAGGAGCTAGACGAGTGGCACCGCTAGCGGTGCCTAGGACTGTGAAAAGGGTTATGATCGAAGACATATTGTTGAGACGTATATAATATAGTAACGTAGTGAACTGTTCAATGAGACCTATGGATCGTATATAATTAGGGTTTGCATGCATTTGTATTTCCTTTTTATGTATGAACGGTCCTCGCACGGAGAAAATGCCGCTAGCGGCGCCTAGGACGGTGAAAAGGTTTATGATCAAAGACATATTGTCTGGACGTATATAATATAGTAACGTAGTGAACTATTTAATGAGACTTATGGATCGTATATATTTAGGGTTTTCATGCATTTTTATTTTCTTTTATGTATGACTATTTTTTTTTAATTTGCTACATGAAATAAATATTATTGGTGATATATGTTACCATGATATAAGTTAAACATTTTTATTTTCTTGTAATAACAATGTTCCGGAAACTCGAGATGTGATCCAATACATTTGTTGACGACGATTATGTTTTATCTATGATCTGTTGAACTATATAGAATAATTATTCAAATATAAACCTTAGTTAGTTTGCAAATATAAAAACAAACTTATTTTCACACGACTCAATAAATTATAGTACTCGAGTACTTAGATATTTCTATAGATACCGCATATGATCTACATTGACTTGATTTTTAGGCTAATAATATGCTCGGTGAGAAATGGATTAATGTAGCGTAGATGAAAAGAGATTGATATAATATTATAATTAATTATTGAGGTTGTTGAGTTCGTTAGTAATAGGAGCTTATTTAGTTCGGTATGTCACTCGATCATTTGTTTTAAGGAATTACTTATTTCATTCATATATTGAAATAATTCGTCAATTTTGTATGTATTCATAAGGTCGATGTAGATCACGAGTGTAAGTTACAAGATATCTAACCTTATAATAGATTTGATTCAGTAGGTAAATCGTTAAAACATTAGAAACTCGATTGATACTAGATGTGATGTACGATGGCAGTGATTTTAAGGTTAATTACGTGTTCAATAAGAAGTGTATTAATGTAGGGAAACTGAAAAGATATGGATAGCTCGTTTAGTTCAGTATGTCATTTATTTTTAAAGGAGTTTGTTATTTCGTTCAATGAAAGACTTTGTCAACTTAGTATCAGTTAGATTGATATTGAGCACGAATGTAATATACAAGATATCTCGACTTATACTAGAGTCGATTCGGTAGATAAACCATTGAAACCTTAAAATCACGTGTATATATAATCATATTAAATCCTTCTATGTCTATTAATTGATACTTGTTACCCATAAATTGAACATGTGGATCAAATTATCAATTAAAACAATGTAATTAAGCACCGGTGCAAACTTATGTCTCATTTTTTTGTGTCGTTCTCGTGTTTTGTTCTATCGATTCAATTCCAATTTAAAAGACTATAACAATTCAAATAAAAAAATTAATTGATAATAAAAGATAATAAAATTATAATCTCGTACTTTCACATAGTTTCTTACCATTACAGTATTTACTTTATTCCAATCCTATTATGGTTTCACCACAAAAATATAATTTAATATTTGTGGGTTAAAGCTCGTTTAATATAAATGATTTTTTAGAAAAGATTACAAATATCCTATTTTGTTAAATTTAAATCCATTATGAATTCAAATTTTGAAAAAATCAAAAATATCACAATATTACCATGTATTCTTATTCTCCTCATTACTATAAGTTGAATTGTGAAAACATGCATACATGCGTATATATCAATAATCAATTAAACGATCATAATAGGCAACTTAATTAAAGCTATCCTAGTCTTATACACATAGATACAATGTTACATCCATAAATAAATATTATTTTAACATTCAATCTAATTTTACAAAAATGTAATCCCCCTAAATTTTATCACATATTAAATATTCTCTTCATGTGAACCGATGAATAGGGATGTTATACGAGCTGAATGAACCGAACATTGTCATGTTCAAGCTAGGCTCGTTTATAAATGAGTCGACCCTAAACTTTGTACGAGTTTTAAAAGTGTTAACATTCGGCTCATTTAGAAAGTAAATGAGATCGAGTCGATCCCAAGTAGGTTGGCTAAAACAATATTCCTAAAGTGTTATTTTAACCGAACGAGCCGAGCCTGAGCCTAATTTTTTACGATCTTTAAAATATGTTCATATCGGGTTCATTTAGAAAATGTACGAGCTCGAGTGGACCTTTAAACGAACCGAAAGCAAGCCGAGTCCTAATAACTTGTCAGGCTCGAAATGAATCTAGAGTTTAAAGAACATAGTAAATAAAAAGAGTTTTTAATAATAATTTTATAACTTAATCATATTTAATTGTCTAAAAACCTAAAATGACATTGAAAGTAGATCAAATTTTAAATGTCTTTTTAGTGTCAAGAATCAAAAGATAAAATGGTATTTATTTCATATAATATTATAAGTTTGTGTCAATAAATGTAAAAATACAATAAGTTAATAAATTAAATTTTTTAACCTCGTATTCTTGATCATGTCTCCACTGTACAAATGTAACAAACAACTCCATTAGATTAACGTCATGTTTTTTGTGAACCATTTTTCTCTTACAATTTAAATTTCTATTTTTAACCAAAGGTTACGTGTTGATAAGGGGAAAAAGAATTTGGCTACAAAAGTACACAAAAGAAATAATCACTAAAAAGGGGATGGGATACAACAGAAGAAAAAAGGACTATGTATTGTAGATGTCAAGGGTGCACAACCAGAAGGAGAAAGTAGTGGAGTGGTGATTCCAGTTGACAGATGAGTAAATCTTGACATTGTAGATCAACTTATGGGCAATTATAGTTGAATTAGCGGGCGTATTGTTGAAAATGAAGTCATTTCTCTCGTTCCAAGCATGGTAAAAGAAATTGTGGAGATGATAATTTGGGTTCTAAAGGAGTTGGGTTAGGTGAAAGTTGAGAGCTATTGAAGTCAATCATGGATAGAGTTATGGCTACAAGAAATACCAAGCCATTTAAGGAAAAATGAAAAGAGAGGTGTTCGCATGAGAACAATGGAGAATAGAAAGGTCACCGGTTTTTTCGGCAAGCTATCCAAGAAATGAAACTACAACGTAAAATGTTAAGCTTGTTCCAAATGATTTTACTCAAGAGGTTAGGGAAATCTCGGGCCGGATGAGATTATATAAGGCATGAGAGATGTGCTTGCTAGTTGGGGAGGACATAGCCTCTAGGGTATTAAGAACAAGGAGATCATCCTGAATGGAGATAATGTTGCGCCAAATTCTTATCCCTTGCAATAGAGCAACATCAAGGACATTAACCTATTATTCATAAGGTCGATGTAGATCACGAGTGTAAGATACAAGATATCTCAACTTATAATAGATTCGATTCAATAGGTAAATCGTTAAAACATTAGAAACTCGATTGATACTAGATATGATCTACGATGGCAGTGATTTTAAGGCTAATTACTTGTTCAATAAGAAGTGTATCAATGTAGGGCAACTGAAAAGATATGGATAACTCGTTTAGTTTGGTATGTCATTTAATTTTAAAGGAGTTTATTATTTCGTTCATTGAAAGAATTTGTCAACTTAGTATCAATTAGATTGATACAGAGCACGAATGTTGTAACACCCCAAATCCACGAGACTCGGGGTGCTACGGGCGAGACCTCACAATGGGTCCCGACCCTTAGCTTGACAACAATTTCACCGGACCTTTCCAACAAGGCACATATAAAGGCAAACCTCAAAACGTTTTTAATGTATGCGAAAACCAAAAAGTAAAGAGTACAAGGTGGAAACTCAGCCGAGTCCTCAAAACGACATAACTCCGATACGGAAATCTAAATCATACAACAACATCCACAAACTAACAATATGAAAACATAACCCAAAAACGCCCCCGTCCTATAATGTACGGAGACCCCGGCTGTCCACTCCTCCACCTCACTCGGCGGCATCCCTAACCTGCAAGTCATCTACACAAACGGTTTAGAACCGTTAGCTAATATTCGAAGCATTAGAAAAGGGGTGAAGGCACAAACACACGGATATCACATACAAACTCCAAAACACACAAGTCCGGTTTATTATCTTTTTATTATTAAGTCGTATCCCATTCTAATTCAACTTAGATTTGTGACACGAGGACCACTGTGGTCTCGCCTCGGTCCCCTTTTACCGGCAAAGAATGGTACGGATGCATCCGACCATCTAACCCGCCGGGCTAGTCGCCGAGATCCTCCTCAACTTCACGCAGAGCTAGGCAGAATGTCACCGCCCGTTATCATACACTTGAGCCAAAATATATATACGGTCGGTGGTCCTAATTACCGGTTTAGTTGTTATAACAAGAACATAAATACACACCACTAACACACATCAATGCTAATACGTAAAATAGGAGCTAAGTAAGTCCGGAGACTTACCTCGTCACCACACTCTTTCTTCCTTAAGGAGGAAGCCCACAAACTGCTCATACGAGATATGCATATCAAAAACCCGCTCAACTCAAGAAGTCTAGGACTTCTACACAAATGATCTACGCAAGATCATTTGACTCTCATTCTAGGACCGCATCCTAGAATCTCTCATACTCACATCTCACTCAATGCATGAGGAGATATCTCAACAACCTACTAACACTCATAAGATCATACTCAAAACCCAAGAACGAGTCAAAACCTACTAGGTCTATCATGCTCATCATACTCGTGACCATCAACTACATCGAGCCTTAAGGGCTCCTAGGTTCACAACCACTAAGTGGCATTCTCAAACTACTCTAGGCCATCCGAAGCATGCTACTAACATGATACAACTATAAAAATAAGGGAGGAACGAAGAGGAAGGAGAGGAGAAGCCTACTGTTGAAGAAACCGCAGCCGCGGAGTCAAGCTGGCGCCCCTGCGGAACACATAAGCCGTCCCTGCGGGACACAGGAGCCGCCCCTGCACCTTGCTGCCCCTGCAGCCATGCTGAGCCGCACCCGCGGCCGTGCTGAGCCGCCCCTGCGGCTGGCCGCTCCCGCGGTCGTGAAGATCCACCCCCGCGGGTTTTGTGCAAAATGTCGTCTTCTTCGTTTTCGATCGTGGATCCTTGGCTCCAAAGGCCTTCTTTTCTTGATGGATCTTCTCCAAACAACCACCACTGGTCTTAAGCTCCTCTCCACGACCTAATCGAGTTAAGAACCTATGCATGCAAAGATTTGAGCAAAAACTCCTCAAGATCTTCATCCATGGCTATGGTTGAAGTAGGGAAGAAGAATGGGGAGCATCAGTAAAGAAGAGAGGGGAGGGAGAGGAAGGAGCTTACCAAAGTCCAAGAGTTGCAAGAGATTCAATCACAATGGAGAAAGAGCAAAGAGAGCCAAGAGAGGAAGAGGGAGATGGGAAAAGAACGTGAAAGAGAAGAGAGGAGAGAGAGAGAGGGGACAAGGGCTGCAATGTGGGGAGAGGAGGTGACCTCTTGTCACATCACCACGGAACGAGGGGTCGGAAATAACCCCTTGTCACTTCGACTCGGAACGAAGGGTCGGAAAGCGGAAAAAAGGAAAAACGACGGGTCGGCTCGGAATTTTAGGAATAAATTCCGGCACTCGGCACCTCGTGCCTGCGGGAAGATCTATAAAACGCTCTAATTCCGGAATAAAATTCCGGGCGTTACAACTAACCCCCCTAAAAACAAGTTTCGCCCCGAAACTTGCTAAACCCAACACTCTCCGACCAACACGTCTCGTAACCATGTGGAACTCAAAAAAAAAAACGTCAACTACTGGCTCTAATCCAAGTCTACGTATAGAATCACATCAAGACCTCGCAAGGTACTCATAACTAATACAAGAATCACATAACACATAGAACAAACAAGGAAGATCTCGGAACTAACCCGACGGTCCAATCGATGTCACTATGTCTGCATAAAACTCGGGATAGTTCCTCCGGATACTATCCTCCGTCTCCCATGTAGCCTCATCGGCTCCTCGCCTCGACCACTGTACTCTCAGCATCGGTATCTCCTTCGATCGAAGGCGCCTCTACTCCGCTCTAAGACCGCTATCGGGCTCTGCAAAAGTATGGTACGGCTCGAGCACTAGGTCCACGTGGCTGATGATGTGCCTCGGGTCGTGTATGTACTCTCTCAGCTGAGAGACATGAAATACTGGATGTATACCCTCCAACCGTTGTGGCAGTGCTAACCGGTATGCCACCTCACCGACTCTCTCCAAGATCTCGAATGGACCGACCTATCGGGGCTTAACTTCCCCATAATGCCGAATCGCCTGATGCCCCGCGTCGGTGATACCCTCAACCACACGTGAGCTTCTACCCTGAACTCGAGAGGTCTACGCCTCCTATCCGCATACGACCTCTAACGGCTCTGCGCGGCCAACATCCTCTCTCGGATCAAAGCAACTCTAGCCACGTCGTCCTGTACCTGATCTGAAGCTACAACGCTATAACTCCCCGGCTCGTACCAACATAAGGGCGTACGACATCTCCGTCCATACAATGCCTCATATGGTGTCATCCCAATCGACGCGTGCCAGTTGTTATTATACAAAAACTCAACCAACGGGAGATGATCTGGCCATACCTGACCCCAATCTAGTACACATGCTCGTAACATATCCTCTAATGTCTAAATAGTCCGCTCGGACTGGCCGTCGGTCTGAGGATTGTATGCGGTGGTGAAATGAAGACTCGAACCTAGGGCAGCGTGTACCTGCTGCCAGAACCTCGAGGTAAAACGCCCCTCCCTGTCCGAGATGATGGTCCTCGGTACTCCATGTAATCTCACAATCTGACGGGTAAACTCCTCGGCTAAACGACTCACCGGCCACGTTTCCCGTATAGGAATGAAACGCGTTGTCTTCGTCAACCGGTCTACTACCACCCATATCACGTCAAAGCTCCTACTCGGTCTTAGACCGGTAAGAAAATCCATGGATATGTCCTCCCACTTCCATTGCGGCACGGGCAGTGGGTGAAGCTCTCCTCCGGGTCTCTGGTGGTCGATCTTGACTTGCTGGCAGGTCGCGCATCGGGCCACATATCTAGCTACATTGGGCTTGAGCCCGCCCCACCAATAAGATCTCTTAATATCCTGATACATCTTACTTGTGCCTGGGTGCACCGAGTAAGGTGTGGAATGTGCCTCATGCAAAATCCTCTCTCTCAACTCCTGATCCGACGGTACACAAATACGTCCCTGACGTATCAATAGCCCGTCTGCTCCCGTGAAAAACTTTGGTGCCTCTCCTCGGGATATCCTGTCCCGGATCCTCATAAAAATGGGAAATCTCACCGGAGACGTCAAGTAATACCTCTAACTCGGACAAACAACAGTCCGTACCTGGGAACCGGATATCCAACTCCAAACCTATCAAATCCCTCTACAACTGAGGTTGAACCGTAAGCCGAGCTATAGCCTCCTCTCGAGGTGTCCTCCTACTCAAAGCATCGGCGACTACGTTCGCCTTCCCCGGATGGTACAAAATCTCTAAGTCAAAATCCTTAATCAACTCCAACCATCTCCTCTGGCAGTTATTCGACTCCCGCTGAGTGAATATAGACTTCAGACTCTTATGGTCTGTGAAGATATGACATGTAGCCCCGTACAAGTAGTGTCGTCAGATCTTCAAGGCATGAATCAGTGCCGCTAACTCAAGATCATGGGTAGGGTAATTCTCCTCGTACAGATTCAACTACCGAAAAGTGTACGCAATAACCCTACCCTTCTGCATCAAAACGCACCCCAATCCTAGCTTGGAGGCATCATTATACACTACAAAATCCTCCACGCCCTCAGGCAGGACTAACCCAAGAGCGGAGGTCAACCTCCTCTTCAGCTCCTTGAAGTTGTGCTGGCAAGGCTCGGACCAAACGAACCTGGTAGACTTCCTCAGCAAGGAAGTGAGCGGCTGTGTAATCACTGAGAAACCCTCAACAAAACGGCGGTAGTTTCCCGCTAAGCCCAAGAAAACTTGACCGTCCTAGGAGGTGGCCATGAGGAAACGGACTCTATCTTCGCCGGGTCAACCATGACTCCCTCGGCGGAAACTATATGACCCAAAAATGCCACCTCGGACATCCAAAACTCACACTTAGAGAACTTAGCGTAAAGCTCTCTATCCTGGAGGACTCGAAGCACTGTCCTCTAGTGTCCCTCATGCTCCTCCCTACTCTGGGAGTAAACTAAGATGTCGTCTATAAAAACTACCACGAACTGGTCCAAGAAGTCGATGAAGATTCCGTTCATCAACTCCATGAAGACGGCGGGTGCATTCGTGAGCCCAAATGGCATCACGATGTAACACCCCAAATCCGCGGGACTCGGAGTGCTACGGGCGAGACCTCACAATGGGTCCCGACCCTTAGCTTGACAACAATTTCACCGGACCTTCCAACAAGGCACAAATAAAGGCGAAATCTCAAAACATTTTTCATGTATGCGAAAACCCGAAAGTAAAGACTACAAAGTGGAAACTCAGCCGAGTCCTCAAAACAACGTAACTCCGATACGGAAATCTAAAACATACAACAACATCCACAACTAACGATATGATAACATGACCCAAAAACATCCCCGTCCTATAATGTACAAAGACCCCGGTTGTCCACTCCTTCACGTCACTCGGCGGCGTCCCTAACCTGCAAGTCATCTACAACACGGTTTAAAACCGTTAGCTCATATTCGAAGCATTAGAAAAGTGGTGAAGGCACAAACACATACATATCACAAAACATAAAACACACAAATCCGGTTTATTATCTTTTTATTATTACGTCATATCCCGTTCTAATTCAACTTCGGTTTGTGACACGAGAACCACCGTGGTCTCGCCCCGGTCCCTACTTACCGGCAAAGAATGGTACGGATGC
Organism: Fagopyrum tataricum; assembly: GCA_002319775.1. NCBI lineage: Eukaryota > Viridiplantae > Streptophyta > Magnoliopsida > Caryophyllales > Polygonaceae > Fagopyrum > Fagopyrum tataricum. Next base: position 32,881,285 of record CM008286.1, read on the forward strand.
ACCCGACCATATCACCCGCCGGGCTAGTCGCCGAGATCCTCCTAAACTTCACGCAGAGCTAGACAGAATGTCACCGCCCGTTATCATACACTTGGGCCAAAATATACATTTAAGGTCGGTGGTCCTATTTACCGGTTTGGTTGTTACAAAAAGAACATAAACACACACCACCAAACACACATCAATGCTAATACATAGAATACGAGCTAAGTAAGTCCGGAGACTTACCTCGTTCCAATGCTAAATAAAAAAACGCTCTCGCTTTCCTTGGGAAGAAGCACACAACCTGCTCACAACAAGATAACCATCAAAACCCGCTCAACTCAAGAAGTCTAGGACTTCAACACAAATGATCTACGCAAGATCATTTGACTCTCATTCTAGGACCGCATCCTAGAATCTCTCATACTCACATCTCAGTCAACGAATGAGGATATATCTCAACAACCTACTAACTCTCATATGATCATACTCAAAACCCAAGAACGAGTAAAAGCCTACTAGGTCTATCATGCTCATCACACTCTCCACACATGAAAGTAACACCCAACAGTTCATAACCTCAAAGATATTAGTCCTCAACACAAGAGGCACAAGCTAGCCTAGAAGATCCATCATGCTCACATGCTCATATCCAACAATTACATCGAGCCTTAGGGGCTCCTAGGTTCACAACAACTAAATGGTATATCAAGCTACTCTAGATCCATCCTAGGCATGTTACTAACATGATTCAACAACAATACTAAGGAATGAACGAAGGGGAAGGGAGAGGAGGAACCTACTGTCGAAGAAACGCAGCCGCGGAGTCAAGCTGGCGCCCCGGCGGAGCAGACGCCGCCCCTGCCGCCTTCTGGCGGAGCAGTGACCGCCCCTGCGGTGGTAGGAGCCGCACCTGTGGCGGTCTGGGCCGCCCCGCGGCTTTGGTCAGCCACACCTGCGGCGGTCCGGCGTCGTGGAGCCCGGAGCCGCCCCTGCGGCGGTGCTGGCCGCCCCTGCGGCGGTGCTGGCCGCCCCTGCGGCGGTGCTGGGCCGCCCCTGCGGCTGTGCTGAGCTGCCCCTGCGGGTTCTGTGCAGAACGTCGTCTTCGATCGTGGATCCTTGGCTCCAAAGTCCTTCTTCTCTTGCTGGATCTTCTCCAAACACCCACCACTGGTCTTAGGCATCTCTCCTCGACCTAATCGAGCTAAGAACACAAGCATGCAAAGGACTTGAGTGAAAACCTCTCAAAGCTTCATCCATGGCCATGGATGAAGGAGGGAAGAAGAAAGGGGTGAGCAGCCAGGGAGAGGAAGGAAGGAAGGGAGGAAAGGGACTTACCACACCAAATCTGCAGTTCTCCTACTGCAGTCCACACATGCAGCTCCTCAATCAACCATGGAAGAAGAGAAGAGAAGAGAAGAGAGTGATGGAGGAAAAGAACGTGAAAGAGAAGAGAGGAGAGAGAGAGAAGACAAGGGCTGCAATGTGGGGAGGGGAGCTGACCCCTTTTCACATCACCACGGAACGAGGGGTCGGAAATGACCCGTTGTCACTTCGACTCGGAACGAAGGGTCGGAAAGCGGAAAAAAAAAGGAAAAACGACGAGTCGGCTCGGAATATTAGGAATAAATTCCGGAACTAGGCACCTCGTGCCTGCGGGAAGATCTATAAAACGCTCCAAGTCCGGAATAAAATTTCCGGGCATTACACACGACAAGCTCATAATGGCCGTATCTCGTCCTAAATGCCGACTTCGACACGTCCTCCTCTCTCGATTGATACACTTGAAACGCCGGGTGAACACCCTCTACTCTCGGCGGCCATGCCAGCCGGTAAAACACTTTCTTAACTTGCGCTAAGATCTCAAAAAGGTCCGATGTATCGGAAACTCAACTTCCTTCTCGGGTCTTCCTCACTACAACATTTCTATTATGTTTATTCTTTGCTTGTCTCTAACAAAAAAGATCGAACTTCCAATTTACACGGTTGGCTTTGGTTCTTGTCAAACCAAACTTTGATGTTACTTTTCCTCAATTCTTGTTGCAAGTTCTAAGTAATGAAGGAAGTACTTTGCTTCACATTGCTTCTACTAACGAGACATGTATTTTATAACTTTTACATCGTCTCTCGATACTCAGTCAAGACCATGTCTTAAAGAATCGCTTGTACACTTCAAACCGATCGTACCTCGAGGCAATTTCAAAACAGTTGCACCAATGAATATTCTCTTAACTCTCGACGACTCCATTGTCCATTTTTGTCCCACTCAATACTTCATCGTCATCCGGAGTAGGTTAGCCATAGATGGTGTTACTTGGAGAATCTCTCCACAATCCGGTAATGATCAGCCCATCCAAGAAACTTGCAACTTCTTTCACATCCTTCGGGGGTTGTCATCCCGAGACAACTAGTCATACAACTTCTCTCATCTTCGAGAGTAGACCAGAATGTCCTATTCGGGCATTAGTAAGCCAATATGGAATCACTACAACTCGTAGTGACCATGGTTTGTCCAGAATGCCATGTTTGCACTACCCTAGTCTCGGCTTCTCAATTGGTGACAATCAAACCTCAACTCGATTTTAGAAGAGACCACCGACCCTTGCAACCGGTCGAGTAGGTCATCTATACGTGGTAAGGGGGTACTTGTTCTTCATTGTAATCTTGTTCGGTTCATTGTAGTCGATGTACAAATGGAGATAACCATTTTTCTTTACGCAAAATGGTATTCTCCATAACAACTTCAAATCAAGAGTTTAAGATATAATCTAAGCTCTTGTTACCATTCATTTATGATTCCACAAACTGGTTACTCTCCTCCACACTCATCCATAACCACCCGCACATGCGCGTTCTCGGTTGTCACCAATTAGTTGATAATTGACATTCTCTTATGTCAATGACTTACCATTCTTCTATGCTTCCAAGTTACCATTCTCATGAAGGTTACCCTCTCGGGGTACTCTACCTTAAACTCCGTTAGCTCATTCATCATTCCACGCTTCCTTTTCCTTCAGCGAGATAAATATACCCTTCTCGGCGTTGTTGAGTCACATGACTCGCCTTCATAGGCTTTACCGCGCTTCGTGATATCTTGTAAGTGCGTCTTCTCAAAATCTCTAACGTTAGTTAGCATCCACGTGTTGCTCTCATCTTCTTAGGATCATCATTTATACATACTTCATCCTTTTTGGCATTTCTTCGCCTTAACGTCATAACGGAAACTGGTCAATTCCGCGTAAATCCCCACCTTGCCATTCTTCTCATAACTCTCGTAATGTTGACTCTTCACTTAATGGTACCTCATAAGCTTAACTTACGGTATCTTACATCTTTCACACTTGGTTTGATCACGTTCTCATCTTGACTCCAAAGCTTAGGAGCGTCTAAGGAAAGCTTCACTTCTCGTGATGGAACACCGCCTTTAACCTTGTTAGAATGCAGCCATCTCCTCCTCGATTCACATATTTAGTTGTCCACGCATCTTCTCGAAGAACTTAAGTTTGTTATCTCCATTGTTCTCGTCGTACGTAGTCCTCAAATACGGTAGCTCCAATGGACGCTCCCTTGGTCCTGTCAGATGGAGAACTCTGCGCCCGGACCTTCCAACGGTCCTATCCCCAGCCTCGGGAACGATGCTCTCGGTGACGTCCTCTACGGGAACCTTGACTACTGGTGGATCCACAACTGGCAGGTCCGCAATGGGGATACATCCCCGACCTCTCACGCCTGGAGGTCTTCCTACTCGTCCCCGTATCGGGAAGGTAGGAGAAAGAGGGGGTCTACCCCTGGCGGGTCCTACGTAAGCGGTAGCTCTCGTACGTGCTATCTAATAGCGTATGGAGTTTACTTATGTATAAATACATAGGTAATACTTACTATCTCGGTATGATAAAACTTCTAAAGGCATAAGGTAAGCTTAATCACAAAATACATCCAAGGCATACAAGCCCAAACATCCTAAGGCCACATACGTAGCTAGGTACATACAAATCCACAAACATCCTAAGGTCATATATTTATATATATAACTATGTACTAATATATACATACTTCTAATCCAGAGATCTATGTCGCCGAGGTTTGCGGAAGGAGTGGTGGTCCCGTACATTCTAACCCAAACCCGACTCATGCACATGATTTTGAAAACGAAAAGTCAGAACCCGTGTGGGTTCTGTTTATTCCTCATTCGGCCTTTAAAAAGATTGCGAGTGCCATTGTTGTTAACCAAGGGCTTTGATACCACTTTTGTAACACCCCAAATCCGCGGGACTCGGGGTACTACGGACGAGACCTCACAATGGGTCCCGACCCTTAGCTTGACAACAATTTCACCGGACCTTTTCAACAAGGCACAAATAAAGGCAAACCTCAAAACGTTTTTAAAGTTTGCGAAAACCGAAATGTAAAGAGTACAAAGTGGAAACTCATCCGAGTCCTCAAAATGACGTAACTCCGATACGGAAATCTAAATCATACAACAACATCCACAAACTAACGATATGAAAACAAAACCCAAAAACGCCCCCGTCCTATAATGTACGGAGACCTTGGTTGTCCACTCCTCCACCTCACTCGGCGGCATCCCTAACCTACAAGTCATCTACACAAACGGTTTAGAACCGTTAGCTAATATTCGAAGCATTAGAAAAGGGTGAAGGCACAAACACACGGATATCACGTACATCACATACAAACTCCAAAACACACAAGTCCGGTTTATTATCTTTTTATTATTAAGTCGTATCCCGTTCTAATTCAACTTAGGTTTGTGACACAAGGACAACTGTGGTCTCGCTTCGGTACCCTTTTACCGGCAAAGAATGGTACTGGATGCATCTGACCATCTAATCCACCGGGCTAGTCGCCGAGATCCTCCTCAACTTCACGCAGAGCTAGGCAGAATGTCACCGCCCGTTATCATACACTTGGGCCAAAAATATATATAAGGTCGGTGTTCCTAATTACCGGTTTAGTTGTTATAACAAGAACATAAACACACACCACCAAACACACATCAATGCTAATACGTAAAATACGAGCTAAGTAAATCCGGAGACTTACCTCGTCACCAAACCCAAGTCACCACATTCTTGCTTCCTTAAGGAGGAAGCCCACAACCTGCTCACAAGAGATATGCATATAAAAAACCCGCTCAACTCAAGAAGTCTAGGACTTCTACACAAATGATCTACGCAAGATCATTTGACTCTCATTCTAGGACCGCATCCTAGAATCTCTCATACTCACATCTCACTCAACGCATGAGGAGATATCTCAACAGCCTACTAACTCTCATATGATCATACTCAAAACCCAAGAACGAGTCAAAGCCTACTAGGTCTATCATGCTCATCACACTCGTGACCATCAACTACATCGAGCCTTAAGGGCTCCTAGGTTCACAACCACTAAGTGGCATTCTCAAACTACTCTAGGCCATCCTAAGCATGCTACTAACATGATACAACTATAAAAATAAGGGAGGAACGAAGAGGAAGGAGAGGAGAAGCCTACTGTTGAAGAAACCGCAACAGCGGAGTCAAGCTGGCGCCCCCTGCAGAACACAGAAGCCGCCCCTACGCTTTGCTGCCCCTTGGAGTCGCGTGTCTTGCGCCGCCCCTGCGGCCGTGCCGAGCCTCACCCGCTGCCGTGCTGAGCCGCCCTGTGGTTGGCTGCTCCCGCGGTCGTGAAGATCCGCCCCGCGGGTTCTGTGCAGAACGTCGTCTTCTTCGTTTTTGATCGTGGATCCTTGGCTCCAAAGTCCTTCTTTTCTTGTTGGATCTTCTCCAAACACCCACCACTAGTCTAAGGCTCCTCTCCACGACCTAATCGAGCTAAGAACCTATGCATGCAAAGATTTGGGCAAAAACTATTCAAGATTTTCATCCATGGCCATGGATGAAGGAGGGAAGAAGAATGGGGAGCATCAACAAAGAAGAGAGGGGAGGGAGAGGAAGGAGCTTACCACAACAGATCTGGAACCTCTCCAAGCTTTCCACAGTCCAAGAGTTGCAAGAGATTCAATCACAATGGAGAAAGAGCAAAGAGAACCAAGAGAGGAAGAGGGAGATGGGAAAAGAACGTGAAAGAGAAGAGAGGAGAGAGAGAGAGAGGGGACAAGGGTTGCAATGTGGGGAGAGGAGGTGACCTCTTGTCACATCACCACGGAACGACGGGTCGGAAATGACCCCTTATCACTTCGACCGGGAACGAAGGGTCGGAAAGCGGGAAAAAGGAAAACGACGGGTCGGCTAGGAATTTTAGGAATAAATTCCGGCACTCGGCACCTCGTGCCTGCGGGAAGATCTATAAAATGCTCTAAGTCCGGAATAAAATTCCGGGTGTTACAAATGTAAGATACAAGATATCTCGACTTATACTAGAGTCGATTCAGTAGATAAACCATTGAAATCCTAAAATCATGTTTATATATGATCATACTAAATCCTTCTATATCTATTAATTGATACTTGTTACCCAAAAATTGAACATGTGGATCAAATTATCAATTAAAACAAGGTAATTAAGCACCGTTGCAAACTTATGTCTCATTTTTTTGTGTCGTTCTCGTGTTGCATTCTCTCGATTCAATTTCAATTTAAAAGACAATCACAATTAAATAAAAAATTTAACTGATAATAAAAGATAATAAAATTATAATCCGTACCTCCATCGCAAACTTGAATAGGTAGTACATATAATATGAATAAGAATGTTTAGCGTGTTAAATATGAATATTTTGTAAAACATAAAATTGAATTTTATTCACGTAATTACTTAAATACTCAATGAAAAAAAGTAAGTGATAAATGTATCTATCATGCGTTCTGAAACGCCCCTAAATTAAGGTGCGTTTTATATAAATATTTTCTGTATATTAGTACTATTTTTGTACCATTAATATAAAATTTTCCAAGTTTATATTCTACTTATAAATTTATATAAGTATATAAATACCGTAAATTATTATTTTATTTTTTTTACGGAGAAGTTCGAAAAACATTCCGAACCGAAACATTCGTGCCGTATATATTTATCGATTTATCTTTTAATTATTTTAATTATTTTTTTCCCTTCAGCCTAGCCCCACCCTGCCACCCGGCTATCCACGTGTACGGCCCCACATGGCTTCTTTCTCCATCTTCTTCTCCTACGCTGCAGGTCCATCTTCTTATCTGCTTTCTTCCCTTCTTTCTTTTCTCCTTTACTCCTTCACTCAACCTCACGGTGCCGCCCAGCCTACTGCCCATCCCTTAGCCTTGCAGTTTTGTCACCTAGCCGCCCCGATCCCTCGTCCCTCCTCCATACTCAACATTGCTCCTCTACCTCACTTCCCCTCCCTCCTTGGTCACGCCGACACCACCATCATCTCTACCACCCTGCACCTCCTGTGCTCCATCTCTCAGTTCTTCATCCCTCTGCAACTCACCCTCACTTCACCGGCAACCACCACACCACTCCACCATCTCCTCTCCCATGATCATCCCTTCTGCCTCACTCTCTCCATCTCGTCTGCCTTCACCACCGGAACACCATCCCTCCGCCCTTTTCCGGAGCTCTCCACCAGCACTCTCCTCACACATCACCTTCTCCCGATCTCTGCATCTCTTCCCTCTCTCACCCCTCAGCAGCTCTCCGCCGCCTGACGCCTCCATGCCTCCACTTTCGCAACCGCCGGAGGAGCCATCAACCCCCGCCGTCCAGCTCTCTTCCTCCTGCATCTCTCTCTTTCCTCTACATATATTAGTCGCCGGAGACGTTTCCACCAGGATCAACACGCCGGAGAGAAGCCAGCCACCGAGAACCACCTGCACCGCCAGAGGAGCCCACAAGCCTCCATCTCTCCTTCTTTATTTCTCCACCCTCCGCTGTCGAGTTCACGGGAGATGGGAGCCACCGCCACATCACCGGGAGCCACCACCGCTGGAGAAGAGGCCGCCTTGCCATGGGATGTAACACCCCGAATTCTGGGAATCCGGAGCGTTACTGTTTGACAACAATTTCACGGACCTTGCAACAAGGCACAAATATTAAAACATAAAATCATAAATAAAAGTACTCCAAGTATGAAATACACTACTAAACAACATAACAACAACCAATCTCTAGGATGGGTAATTCTAACGATAAAAGTAAACGCAAAATTAAATAACCGAATTAAATAACCACAACACCCGATCCTAGTACGGAAACCCCGGCTGACCACTTCACTCTCGATCTCTCGGTAGAGATCTAACCTGCATCATCTAACAACACGGTATAAACCGTTAGCTACAATTCTAATATTAAAGTGTCACTAGAGCACATACACACACAAGGACATATACAATAAATCACTCAACATGCACATACAGATCCCGGTTTATTATCTTTTCATTACGTGACTTGATCCATTCTATTTTCCATCTTATCTTGTAACACAAGAGTCTCCCGACTCCTGCCCCGTCCCCGTAAACCAGTAGGGATGGTGTATGTACCTCTTCCCGTATACCTACTGGACTGGTCGCCGGGCAATCCTCCGGCACCATCGGCCCGGACCGACAGTTACGGAACGTTATCATACACTTGTGCCTTACTTAACAAAATACAGTACAGTGATCTAATCCGTTCATTTTATTTCACTTGAATATAGCACACACCACTCAAATGCACACTCAGTATTAAACAATAACTAAGTGAGTCCTACGAACTCACCTCAACGGTACTGGTCTCAAAGTCTCGTGATCTTGCCAGCTAAAGATCCGATTATCCTGTTCCATAAGTTATCCATTCTTAGAACCATTCCACTCTTAAATTCCATGCAACTTATCATTCTCACAATCCGGGTATAACGTCTAGCGTCAATACCCTTACCTTCCTTATTTTCTAGCTCGGAAACCTACACGTCCATTTCACGTTCTCACATCCAAGCATAGTCATTCTTATAGTGTCCCTAACTTAAAGTATACTTAATCTACGTGGTCAACCTCCGAACTATGCCGCATTTTTCCTTCCGATTATATCAATACTTATTCACTTCCACTAACTTCCACTTCCGGCTTTCTTACTTAAATCCGTAAATCGAGTATAACAACTATACCATCCCTGCATTATACTATATTATCCACTCTACCTAATTAATTAAATAAATATATTTAACTTCTTTAAGACTTTGTTGGCAAGATGTACTTTAATTAATTAGAAGAAAGATTTAATAAAAATGGACGGACTGGACATGGTCGGGATCTAACCGGAAATGCCGTATCGAGTCGGATGGTAACGAAGGCACTAGTGGTGTCGGACCGATGGTCCCGGTTTAAGTCTCACCCGCTGCGAAAACAATCCTGAGACTTAGAGGGTGAGTATTGTCGGGTCTCGGCTCGATCTTCCTCACTGTACAACGGGGTCTCAGTTCAGCTCGTCGGCAGAAAAGGGAAGCAGAGGGCAGTCGGCCTACGGTCCTTAGTCTGGCTGAGAAAACAAGAAACTCACGCCAACTGTGAGGTGTGCAGAACCGTTGAAACCCAATAACGAGGAGGGTGGGAAAACGCTTACCGGTCGACGATATGGTGGTTGGATGTCTTCCCGCGGTGTGAGGTCAGTAAGGAGAGGACTGCAGTCGACAATGGCAGGAAGTTGACGAGCGTGATGAAAGGCGGCGATGGAAGGCCGGCAAATTGGTTGCCAGGGCTTCCGGTACTACTTATGGTTCGAAGTGATTCGTGGCTGTCCCGATCCGAGAGAGAGAGTGCGAGCAGGGTGACGAAGGAAGTTGTTGAGTCTGGAGGGAGGACGAAGAAGTGCAGCGTTTTGTGGTGGTCGGGAGCGAGAGTAGCGAGTCCGGTGTGATTGCGAGGGTGGGAGCGTAATGGTTCAACGTGATCAACGTGTTTCAACGCTCGAAGTGAAGGCGGAGTAAATATGCCTTTGACCGGAGTTGTAGGAGGAAGACGAAGAGGGAGCGAAGCTATGTGGTCGGTTTTAATGGTGTAATGAATATCGCGGACTAGCGTTACTGAGAGGAGGAAGATCAGCCGTGGAAGGTGACTGAAATGCACGATATGTTTGTCCATTGGGCTCAAGATGAAGTGGGCTGAAATTGTTGGGTCGTCATTCATTCCGAGGCAAGGTGGTGGGCCGTTCACTTAGAGAAAGATGGCCTCTCCCAGGCTAATTCATAAACCCATTATCGTGCATAAAGACGCATCCGTGACCCGTCTGGTCCAAGGAGCCAGGTACGTGTACGCTGGTTTATCCGGACCGGTTCGGTCACACTCTTAAGATTTGGTTCGGTTTAGATTAGATCCGTTAATATTTTGTGATATCCGCTTCGGCCTTGAATTAATTTAATAAAATTATCATCGCTATCATTAAATTAAATTCACGAAAACCGGTTATTACATCAGTCCCCCTTAAAAATAAGTTTCGTCCCGAAACTTAGGGTGACGTACGGTTAGTCCTAGTTTCGGACTTTCGAGTCATAAATATGATTATTTTAATAAGTACCTTGTCCAGTATCATACGCATCTCGAGAATAAACACCAATATATCAATAATCACTCAGTCCACATACGGTAAACATAATAAACAAACAACACATAAATGGTCTGAGTCTAACTCGTCGAGATGAAAGTCGACACTAGCTCAGTATAATGCTCCGGGTATGAGCTCCTAAATATATCCTCTGTCTCCCATGTAGCCTCATCTATTCCTCGACGGGACCACTAAATCTTAAGCATAGGAATCTCTTTCAACCGTAGTCGTCTAACGCTCCTCTCTAAAATAGCCACTAGGTACTCCACAAAAGTATGGTCCGGCTCAACCGTCACGTCCTCATGATTGACCACATGTCGTGGGTCCGGTATGTATTCCCTGAGCTAGGATACATGGAATACCGGATGTACACTCTAAGGCAGGTGGGAGGGCTAACCGGTAGGCGACCTCCCCGACCCGCTCTAGTATCTCAAAGGGTCCGACATATCGGGGGCTTAATTTCCCCTTAATGCCGAAACGCCTAACCCCTTGGGTCGGTGATACTCTCAACCATATGTGTGAACCGACCCGGAACTCTAGCGGTATGCGCCTCTTATCAGCATAAGACTTCTAGCGACTTTGAGTGGCTAGCATGCGTGCGCTCTCGGATCAAGGCTACCCAAGCCATATCGTCCTGTATCTGCTCCGGAGCAATCCCTCCTACATCACTAGCATCCTCCAAACATAGTGGTGTACGGCACTTCCGGCCATATAACGCCTCATAGGGAGCCATACCAATAGATGAGTGGTAACTATTTTTGTATGAGAACTCCACTAGAGGTAGGTGATCGGGCCATACCAGTCCCCAATCCGGTACACATGCCCTCAACATGTCCTCCAAGGTATGGATGGTCCTCTCCGACTGACCATCTGACTGCGGGTGATAAGCGGTGGTAAAATGTAGGCTGGTTCCCAAAGCGGTATGCACCTGCTCCCAAAATCTGGAAATGAACCGTCCATCTCTATCTGAGACGATAGTCCGGGGCACTCCATGCAATCTCACAATCTGCCTCGTGAACTCCTCTGCTAATCGACTCACCGGCCACGTTTCCTTATTGGGAATGAAACATGCGGTCTTGGTGAGTCGGTTCACCATAACCCAAATGGCATCAAAACTCCGGCTCGGTCTCAACCCTGTGACCAAGTCCATCGATATATCCTCTCACCTCCACTATGGAACTGACAGTGGGTGGAGCTCCCCTTCTGGTCGGTGATGCTCAATCTTGACCTGCTGGCAGGTCGCACACTAAGCCACAAACTTAATCACATTTGGTTTCAGACCGCTCCATCATTAAGAACGTCTGATATCTCTATACATCTTACTCGCACCTGGGTGTACCGAGTACGGTTTAGCATGAGTCTCCTATAGGATCCGCTGCCTTAGCTCCTCATCAAAGGGGACACAAACACGCCTTTGGCGTCTCATCACTCCATCTCTTCCTACCAAAACTTGTGGTGCCTCATTCCGAGACATCCTCTCCTGAATCCTGGATATGGTAGGGCAGTTATCCTTCTTTTGTTGGATCTCATCCAACAGGCACAAGTTCCAAAGCACCTAAGTGCCGATCAACATCCAAAAACTGAATCTCGACCTCCATCGGGCAAGATCCCTCTGTAGCTCGGGCTGAGCCATCAAATGAGTTATAGCCTTCTCCTGAGGCGTCTTCCTGCTCAAGGCATCGGCGACTACATTCGCCTTCCCCGGGTGATACAGAACTTCCAAATCGAAGTCCTTAATCAGCTATAGCCATCTCCTTTGTCAGTTATTCAACTCCCGCTGAGTGAATCTATACTTCAGATTCTTATGGTCTGTGAAGATCTGACAAGTAGTCTCGTACAAGTAGTGACGCCAGATCTTAAGGGCGTGCACTACTACTTCTAACTCCAAGTCATGAGTGGGGTAGTTCTCCTCGTACGTCTTCAACTAGCGAGACGCATATGCTATCACCTTACCCCTCGGCATCAATACACATTCCAAGCCTAGCTTGGATGCATCACTGTATACCCCAAAGTCCTTTGTGCCCTCTGGCTGGGCTAAAATCGGAGCAGAGGTCAACCTCCTTTTCAGCTCCTCAAAACTCCTCTGGCAGGACTCAGACCACACAACGCGGATGGTCTTCCTCAGTAGACCGGTAAGTGGTCGGGCAATGACTGAGAACTCCTTCCCGAACCGTTTTTACTCTGTATTATCCAGCTAACCCCAGGGAGTTGCACACCTCCTTAACATTCCTAGGAAGCTGCCATGACGAAACGGACTCAATCTTGGTTGGATCAACCTTGATCCCCTCGGCCGTCACCACATGTCCCAGAAAGGCTACCTCCGTCATCCAAAACTCACACTTGGACAACTTAGCATCGAGCTGGTTGTCTAGTAGGACCTGAAACACCGTCCTCAAATACCCGACATGCTCATCTCGGTTCTGGGAGTACACTAAAATGTCGTCAATGAAAACCACCACAAACTAGTCCAAGTAGTCGACGAATATTCCATTCTTCAACTCCATGCACACGGCTGGCGCGTTGGTGAGCCCGAATGGCATCACCACAAACTCATAATGACCCTATCTGATCCGGAACACCGTCTTAGGAATATCTTGATCCCTCACCCTCAGTTGATGATATCCTGACCTTATGTCAATCCTGGAGAGGACTGAGGCCCCCTGCAACTAGTCTAAGAGGTTGTCGATACGGGGTAACGGATACTTGTTCTTGGTCGTCACCTGGTTCACTCTTCGTAATCTATGCAAAGTCTCATGGATCCATCCTTCTTCTTCACAAACAATACCGGGGCACCCAAAGAAGAGACACTAGGTCGGATGAACCCTTTCTCTGGAAACTCCTCTAACTGTTTCCTCAACTCTGCCATCGCAATATGTGTCATCCGGTAGGGAGCCTTCGAGATCGTCTCGTGTCGGCTCCAACTCAATACTGAAATCTACACTCCGTTGTGGAGGTAGGCCGGGGAAGTCATCCCGGAAAACCTCTTTGCACTCACTACTGGTACATCCTCTAGCCTTGGACCCTTCTCTTTAGCTCTTCAAGCTCTTCTGTTCTAGTTTATATCACACAAGGTAGTTAGTCTTACTCAACATACAAGAGGGCGGTCAATTTTCTTTCCTTCTCTAGCTGGTCTTCTCGGTTATCGGTTTGGTTGCTCGACTCATACTACAATGTCGTTCTTAACTCTCCCATGATGTTATAGCTCAAATGTTCATTGTTCCTTTCAATGATTGATGCCTCTCCACCCGCTCATTTATTGGGTCAACATTAAATTTTCAATCCAACCTTGTTCCAAAAAGTCTCATTGCAAGCCCTCTCACTCCGTGTGATATCTATCTCACCTTCTGACTTAATTAACTGGTATTTTAATTGCTTCCGGTAAAACCCCGAGCGCATTACTGTCCTTTGGTTGGGCGTCTTTGCCTACGTATGTCCACTATTCTCTGGTTTCTGTTTGAATGGTATTGTTTCCCTTTGATCGTCCCGGTCCACGGGTTATCTTATATGTCTTAACCTTGCTATTTCCCAGTGATATTGTGTCTCGGGTCGTTTGTATTCCTGATTATCACTTCCATAACGGTAGTGGCTATCGCATGCCAACGCTACTCTTTGGACGTCTTTACTCTTTAACCGTTCATTTTCCGTTATTTGGTATTCTCCTCCCTTGTCCACTTGATCTCCAAGAATCCATCTAAGGTGGATGTGTAGGCGTGACCATGCCACTTCACATGCTTAGCGAATTCTATACTAAGAAATGATTCCATATTCATGTTATTCTCTTGTTCTCCCTTATCTTGGGTCTTTGTAAGATCAACTATATTCTTCAATCATTATCCTCTATGTAATTAGTCGTCGCTTAGCAATGGTGGCATCTTGCCGCTTCACAGGTACTGATGTTCTTTCCTTGTGGCTTATGTATCAGCATTCATTATTGCCAATTCCTTTACTGTATTTGGTTATGATGCTCTACCGTTCATCGGGAAGCACTTCACCGTTCTTACTTCCTTTCCCTTAACCCGGTGTGTCGGTCCAGGTACCCTTTTCTTCGGTTTCTTAGATTTTGTCGCCTATTTCCTTTCTCTGTACTCTTACTAGTGTTGTTCCCTTACTCATGCCTGCTTGACTTCCTGGGCAAGCGATCACTGCGTCTTAACTTCATCTCGCCGTCCAACCGACATTTTCGTACTTCATGACACCATATGATGACCTATTCCCGTGTTTCTCTAAGCACTATGATGCTCTCTTCTTCTATTTCCTGTTTCTTGGGGATATCCCGTGCTATTGGCGTCTTGAGTCCTTGTCAAGAGGACGCCTTTGTTATTTTTCATACTTTTCCCACATTGTTTCCATCCACTCTTCTTTCTTATAGTGTACTTGGTGTAATTGCAGTTACTGTCAATTAGTCTTCTATTCTGGAAAGTCAACAAGCTCGTATTTTTTGGGGTCCAGAATTATTCCTTGAACACCGACTCCTTTCGAGGTGTAATCTAGTTCGGTTGGTCATGTCTCCAAATTATTGATATCGTCGGTATTGTACTTTCAGTACTCCATATTTCGTCCTCTTGTCTTTGGAAAGTTTTATTCCTCCACCCTCGTGGTTGATCTGAAGCGCCTTCTAAATTCTACCTCGTGCGGAATGGTGGAAGGTAATTACCTTTACCCTAACCCGACACGTTTACTATCTTGGTGTGCGCCGTCTATACGAGACAAGCGACTATAACTAGTATTATTATTTCTAAGTACAGATCACACTAACTTACTACTACCGAGATCTGCAGAGTGAAGTGGTGATTTCCGTAGTACTACCCAACCCGACTCAGTAGAATCTTAAACTTTAAATTCATTTTTAAAACTAGATCCCTTTTCGGGTTCTCTTTATACTTGACCTTTTAGAAGGTTTCGAGTGTCATTGTTGCCAACCTAGAGCTCTGATACCATGTTGTAACACCCCGAATTATGGGAATCCGGACGTTACTGGCTAGGACCTCACAGTGAGTCCCGGCCTTAGTTTGACAACAATTTCACGGACCTTGCAACAAGGCACAAATATTAAAACATAAAATCTTAAATAAAAGTACTCCAAGTATGAAAGATACGACTAAACAACATAACAACAACCAATCTCTAGGACGGGTAATTCTAACGATAAAAGTAAACCGCAAAATTAAATAACCGAATTAAATAACCACAACACCCGATCCTTGTACGGAAACCCCGGCTGGCCACTTCACTCTCGATCTCTTGGTAGAGATCTAACCCCGGATGGCCACTTCACCCGATCCTTGTACCGAACTATCTTCTCTAGATTTGGCACACCACGTGTCATTATTAGTGATGGAGGGAAGCATTTCACATCTAGAAACTTTGAGTCAATTTTGTCCAAGTATGGGGTAACTCACAAGGTTGCAACCCCATATCATCCCAAAACTAGTGGCCAAGTGGAAATCTCGAATAGAGAAATCAAGGGGATCCTAGAGAAGAGAGTGTCTCACTCAAGGAAAGATTGGGCAATGAAGCTTGATGATGCACTCTGGGCTTATAGGACAGCATACAAGACTCCCATAGGTACTACTCCTTATCAACTTGTTTATGGGAAATCATGTCATTTGCCTGTAGAGTTGGAGCATAGAGCATATTGGGCCGTGAAATGGCTAAACTTTGATATAAAAGAAGCCGGAGAAAAGAGGTTGTTGGACATCAACGAGCTGGAGGAGATCCGGATGAATGCATATGAGAATGCACGGATCTACAAGGAAAGAACAAAGAAGTGGCATGACAAGCACATATTGCAAAAGAACACCGGAACTTCCGGTGGAAA
The DNA here is from genome assembly GCA_002319775.1 of Fagopyrum tataricum. NCBI lineage: Eukaryota > Viridiplantae > Streptophyta > Magnoliopsida > Caryophyllales > Polygonaceae > Fagopyrum > Fagopyrum tataricum. The sequence goes on from CM008286.1 coordinate 32,897,600, forward strand.
AACTTTCACCTATCCATCTCACTTGATGCTTTAAAAGAGTTAGGTCCGGCTAGAGACCTTAAACCAAGCGCTTCTCGGGAGGCAACCCGAGGTAAGAGTCTTTTCGTCTTTTTATTTTCATTTTTGCTTTTGCGTTTTTGCGCGTTCTTGTTGGGTCTTTGCAGGACCTAGGTGTCGTGGTAAAAAAGATACGGGAAGAGTACTCAGAACGAGCTTAAGGCGAGAAAATTGCTATGAAAGACGAGAAACGAAGTAAGTCGAGAAAGAAACACGCCGGATGCCTTCTTCATTCTTACATTGTGAGTATTGTTTTTACTTCATATTTATTATTCACATTAGGGACAATGTGAGATTTAAGTATGGGGTAGGATGCTTGCAATACCTTTTAGCATGTTTCTTTTATTTGTACTGCATTTTATATGAAAATCCAAAAAAATCAGAAATTTTCAAAAAATTTTGTGCTTCTAGGATTGATGTTACCTTAATGAGGAAATTGTGTATGTTTATTTGGCTATCGATGTTTATTTTAAGCTTTAATTGAATTAATGGAAACTATGGGATTTGAATGCCTTGTTTGTAATCTATATGATTTATTTGGATTACCTTGTTTAATCGGATTGATCTTGAAAAGTTGAAGCTATATGATGAGTTCTTTTACATTGCACAGAAATGACTTAGGCAATTCGAATTCTTCTTATTCTCTTCTTTACCATTTTCATCACCTCAAACGTTGAATTTATTTGCCCCTTATGACCCATCCGGGAATTAGGAAAGTGAAGTTTGAAGGTGTATGCTTAATTGTGAAAAGTGAATTATGTGCAATATGTGAAGAAGTTGTTTGATTTGTGATATGTGAATTGAAAGCAAAAGCATTCTATGGGTTTTGTTGGCTATGAAGATGAGTAACTCGGCACTATTCACATAATCGGGTGTTTGTGTCTTGCCAAAGTCGGATTAGTTTTAAAAACATTACCTAGAGTTGATTTGGTATGTGCACTTTGGTGTAAGGTACATGAAGGAAACTGAACACCAAGGTTTCGGCTATTGTGCACCTATGCCCATCACTCAAAAGAAAAAGAAAAAAAAAGAAAAATATGCAAGAAAAGAAAGGATGTATGTCGAGAAAGAAGAAAGAAAAGAAAAATGTTGTGTTGTCCTCTTTCCCGGATTTCCACCACATTACCTATACACATCCTACCTTTATCACGTTTCTTGGCCTTTATTTGTTAAGTCCTATTGATCTTTGCATACATGTAATTGACTTCATGGCCTAAACTTGGATTTTTCATGAATTTTAGACATCGGTAGTTGAAATGATGATTTTGGATTCCGTGCAAGGTATGATTATCCTATATCTTCCCTATCTTACTTGACCTTTTATCGAAATATGTCTTTAGCCTTGTGACTACACTCTGAAAGTGATCATGAATAGAAGCACTACCAAAAAGAGTTTTTGTTTTTGTTTAGCATAGATGATTCATGCTATCTTGCCTTGAATTTATTATTTGCTTGGGGAGAAGAAAAGATAAGTATGGGGTATTTTGATAACATGAATTATCGACCTAGTTTAGTAGAGCATATAGTTAGTTTTCCCTTTTCCCGCATGCATGTTTTAGCCTTAAGTTGTGTTCTTTATACTTGTTTAATGCAACTTTGCGAGTATAGATGTCTACACACACTTTTGGTGTCTTTGTAGGTATTTTGGCGTGTTTCGGAGCTAAAACGATGCACTTGAGGATCAGGCCTCAGGATGGACGCTTAGGAGCGATCACGCAGGCACGGGAAAGGAGGAAAAGACGAGCCAAGACGAAACGCACGAGATTGGAGCAATCTCGGTCGAGATCCACATGATCTCGGCCGAGATCCGAGAAATCTCGGCCGAGATCCCAGCCAGCTCGACCGAGATCCCATATCAGAAGTTTTTGTCAAAGAATCTCGGTCCCCATCTTGGTCCCGATCTCGGCCGAGATTTGTTCCATCTCGGCCGAGATGTTTCACATTTGACCGAGATTACTGACCGAGATTTCGTCAACGCTGGATCACGAAGCAAATCTCGGCCCCGACTTTCAAAAATCTTGGTCACTGACCGAGATTTCCGACCGAGATTCCTGTTCGCCGATTTATTTCGTTAATTTTCGGATTTGTTTTAGGGCAACCCGTTGCGGGATATAAAAAGAAAGCCCTAAATGATTTCCGGGGGTTCCCGTTTCATTCAAACTTCGAGCTCCTTTGGAGAGAGCTTTTTCCCCTTTTCTTCTCCCTTTGCCCTACACCATGGTTAGCCATTGTTGAACTTGTTGGAGCTTAGAGGAACTTCGCGAATATTGGGAAATTTGACGTTTTGCTAATCCTCTATCAATAAAGCTGAGTTTCTTCTTTAATCTCTATTTTAGATTCTTGTTTATGCATTCTCTCTTGAATTGATTGAATTGATTGGATTGATAATTGTTTCTTCCATTGTGGATTGATGATTGCATTTGAAATGTCGATTGTTGGCTAAAACTCTTGTGGATCCAAGGTGAATTGGGATTTGTTATTACCCGGACTATGATGGAATTGTGCTTATTGCTTGGTTTGAATAGCTTTGAAATCCTTTGGTTGGCTTGTTCTTGAACCTAGTTAGAATTCATCTGGCTAGTAACCTAAACCGGAATTGAGACCTACCCGGTAATGTTCCGCTTAGATACTTGAGTGTTCGAGCATAGGTAATAGAGGTGAAAACCTCTATTGGGTTGAGTGTGCCTAGATTTTGTCCTAAGTAGGGTAATACCTGAGACTTACCCGGTAATGGTTTACCTTTCCCTTAGTTCGGAGTTTGGTTTGTTTAGAATTTCCTACCTCTCTACCTTGAGACTTACCCGGTAATAGGTAGTTGGTTTGGAACTAGATAGTCTTGAGACTTACCCGGTAATAGACTATCAGTTTAGAAACGTTCTTCCCTGAAGTTTGTAACCATAGATCTTTTGAGAGATTTCCTGAGTCCGTGCGTATAAACAATGATCTTGAATCCTTGGAATCCGCATTTTCTTTATTGATATACTTTCGTTTGTCTGTTTTACTTGGTTTTCGATCATATCTGTTATTTGATTGCGAACTCTACAAAAAACCCTTCAAAACTCCTTTGATCTTTCTTCCCTTCTTTTCCAACCTCGTTCTTTTATTTTGATTTATGCTATCTGTGATCACATTTGCATTCCTAACATTTAGTCCCTGAGTTCGACCTTGGAATACTTACCCTAACTATAATTGACCAATACACTGTGGGTTCGCTACAAATTGGGTGTTTATTTCTTGTTTATAAATTTAAAACATACCGTGTTTTTACTAACGTGTGAGATTTTATCATTATTGATAAAAGTTTATAGGGGCGTGAAAATAGCGAACAAAGTTTTTGGCGCCGTTGCCGGGGACTAAGTCATTTGTTTTGTTTTGTGATTTCTCTTAGTATAAGTCTTTCTTTTACTTTTGATCTCGTTTCTGGTTTTGTTTTTGGAATTTTCAAGACTTTAGGTATCCTTCACAGTGTATGAAAAGAACTCGGGGTTTGAAAGAACTAGTTCCGTACGATCCCGAACCTGAAAGGACACTACGAGAGAGACTAAGAGCCCGGAAAGCTTCTAAAATGGCTGAAATCAGAGATTATGAAGCTGAACTCAGAGATGCTTTAGAGCAACTAGAAGCTGAGAGACGGATTGCTAGAGAAAGAGAGCAAACTACAGAAAGGGAAATGGCTGCAATGAGAGCTCAAATGGAAGAGATAGCCAGAGCCATGAACCAGAGGCCAGCTACAGCTCCAGCTCCAGTGCAGCAAGTAATTCCAGCACCACAATTAGCTCCAATTCCTCCTCGAGTTGAAGCTCCTCTACAAGCTCCATCTCCCGCTCCTCTCAGACCTGTCATTCACCAGCCTTTTGTGGAAGTTCCACAAACACTTGGACAGAGGATGGATCCTACCCAAAGAGTTAACCGTCCTGGAGTTAATTTTGGAGATCCCGCGAATCATGAGCATGAGCTGCGACCGCAGGTGATACAGATGATTCGCCAGAATCAGTTTGGTGGGACAGAGACAGAATCTCCTCACCAACACATGAACAACTACGAGACTCTTATGGATGCGGTAAGTCCAGCTCGTATGGAAGGTAACAATCATAAGATAAGAGGTTTCTCTTTCTCTCTTAAGGATAAAGCTTTAGCTTGGTATCAAACTATTCCATATGGGCGGATTAACACATGGGAGGAGATGGTGTCTGAATTCCTCACTAAGTTTTTCCCACGCTACAAGACTACTGAACTTAGAGGGAAGATAAATGCTTTTGTGATGAAAGATAAGGAGAGTTTGTATAAGTCTTGGGAGAGGTTCATTGACCTTACGTTGGAATGTCCTCATCATGGGATCTCTAAGATTGAATTGCTAGAGATTTATTACAAGGGACTTGATGAAGATACTCATTTAAGTTGCAATCACTTTCTGGAGGTAATTTTATGGAAAAAACTGTGGATGAAGCATGGAAATTCATTACGAAGCAAGCAAAGACTATTGAAAAGTACTCTCACAGGAAAGTTGAAGAGAGAAAGACTAGACCCGGAGTCTATGAGGTAAACCAAAACATTCTTAATGATTCAAGGTTAGATGCTTTGCAAGTTGAACTTAAGTCTTTGAAAGAATTAATTGCATCTAACTTGAAAGCTCAGCAAGCCGAAGTGCAAATAGCATCCAAGGAAGAGGATGCGAATTACATGGGTAAAGGTAACTACCAAGGAGGTTATCAAAACCAAAGAGGTCATAACAACAATTATAATAGGAATAATCAGGGAAATAACTACAAGCCTAATCATAATCATCCTGGTTTTTCTTATTCTAATCCTGAGGGTGCTTTGAACCCTCAAGCTTCTTCTAGCAATGCAGGTCAGCCGTCCAAGCCAGCTGAACCCGCTCAACCAAAGAATAGAGTTGAAGCAATGTTTGAGCAATTGATGGCTAGGATGGGAAATCTAGAGAGTACAATCACTAGTGTAACCAAAGCCCAAAAGGTTTTGGAAACTCAAGTGTTCAAGAAGGCCGAAGACGCTCAAAGAGATCCAGGAAGACTTCCTGAAAAAACTGAAAATAATCCCAAGGGACAAGTCATGGCAATCACTACAAGAAGTGGATTGGATACAAATGATCCACAACCAAAGGTTTTGGATAAAGGAAAGCAACCAATGGAAGAGGAGCCTAAGGAAAAAGAGAATGTCTACATCCCCCTCCTCCATACAAACCACCACTTCCTTTTCCTAAATCCCGTGCTAGAGCTCAATTGAACAAGCACTTTGGTAAGTTCCTTGACCTTTTAAATAAATTGCATATTAACATCCCTTTTGTTGATGCTATTTTAGGAATGCCTGCCTATGGAAAGTTCTTGAAGGAAATCCTCTCCAACAAGAGGAAGCTAGAGTAATATGGAGAAGTCAGAATGACCCGGAGATCTACTGATCTCATCCAGGAATATGGAGAAGTCAGAATGACCCGGAGATCTACTGACCTCATCCAGAGGAACAGTGGAAAGATGCCACCAAAATTGAGTGATCCCGGATCTTTCTGTGTCCCAATCAAAGTTGGAGATGGAACGTACAAAGCACTTTGCGATCTTGGAGCTAGTGTAAGTTATCCCACTCGTATTTAGCCAAGGAATGTTCCAATCCAATTTAGAGAAGTTCTTTATCCCTATTGACTTTGTTGTTTTGGATATTCCTGCTGACTGTCCTGTTCCTATCATTTTAGGGAGACCTTTTCTTGCTACCTCTGGATGTTTAGTTGATTGTAGGGGTGCTACCCTTACATTTAGAATTGATGAGGAAGTTGTGAATTTAAACTCCCTCCTTTGATTAAGGGACCCTTGTTTTGAGAGGATATGTACAACATCCTAGAGGATGATGAAGATGATTGGGAGATTATAAATTCAATTCTATGTTCTGACCCTCTTGAGCAGGTTTTGACCATGAGCATCATGACAGTAGAGCCAAAAGATGAACTGTTTGAAAGAAGTCCGATCTTTGAGTCTTCTCCCATCAACGAGGAATCAAGATTCGAAGAACTGACAGAAGCAGATGGCATCTCGGCCGAGATCCAAGAAAGAGATTTGGCAACAGAAAGTTTCATTTCAGAAGATCAGGGCATCTCGGCCGAGACCGAAAAATCTCGGCCGAGATTTTACCCCTCGGGCCAGATCCTTCATCTCCACCGGGAAGAGTTGGCCGAGATTTCTGAAGAAGAACCGGAGCCTCCTAAGGTCGAGATGAAGCCTCTTCCGACACACCTAAGGTACGCCTTTCTTGGTTCTAACTCATCTTATCCCGTCATTGTTAGTGCTAGCTTGAATGAACTTGAACTCGAGAAGTTATTGAAAGAGCTTAAGATGCATAGAAAAGCTTTGGGCTACACTATAGATGACCTCATAGGGATTAATCCTTCTATGTGCATGCATAGGATCTTGTTAGATGATGGACATAGGCCTTCTAGAGAACCTCAAAGGAGATTGAATCCTAACATGAAAGAGGTAGTTAAGAAGGAGATCCTTAAGTTGCTTGATGCGGGAATTTATATTCCCCATCTCGGATAGTAAGTGGGTTAGTCCGGTACATTGTTGTACCTAAGAAAGGTGGGATGACTGTCATAACTAATGAAAGAATGAGTTGATCCCGACTAGGACTGTGACAGGATGGAGGATGTGCATTGATTATAGGAAGTTGAATCATGCTACTAGGAAAGATCACTTTCCTTTACCCTTCATTGACCAAATGTTAGAAAGGCTAGCCCAACACTCTTACTTTTGCTACCTAGATGGGTATAGTGGTTTTTTCCAGATCCCCATCCATCCGGATGACCAAGAGAAAACCACTTTTACTTGTCCTTGGGTACCTTTGCTTATAGGAGAATGCCTAAATGCTCCTGCTACTTTCCAAAGATGCATGATGTCTATTTTTCTGAATATATTGAAAACATCATGGAAGTCTTTATGGATGATTTTTTTCTGTTTATGGATCCTCTTTTGATGAATGTTTGGCTAACCTGTCTTTGGTCTTACAAAGATGTGAGGATTGTAATCTTGTTCTCAATTGGGAGAAATGCCATTTCATGGTTAGGGAAGGTATTGTGTTAGGTCACTTGATATCTAACCGTGGAATTGAGGTTGATAAGGCCAAGATTGAGACTATTGAGAAGCTACCTCCACCATCATCAGTCAAAGGGGTAAGAAGTTTCTAGGACATGCCGGTTTTTACCGGAGATTTATAAAAGATTTCTCTAAAATTGCTAAACCTTTGACTAACCTACTAATCAAGGATGTTCAGTTTGTTTTCTCGAAGGAATGCCTTGATGCTTTTTACAGGTTGAAGGAAGCTCTCATCACTGCTCCAATCATGCAACCTCCCGATTGGTCTCTTCCATTCGAGGTGATGTGTGATGCAAGCAACTTCGCAGTGGAGCGGTGCTAGGACAGAAGAAGGAAGGACTTACTCATGCTATTTACTATGCTAGCAAGACGCTTGATGGAGCTCAGCTGAATTATGCAACTACTGAAAAGGAGCTCCTAGCCGTCGTCTACGCATTTGAGAAGTTTCGTTCCTATCTTGTAGGAGCTAAGGTGATTGTGTACACGGATCATGCTGCGATTCGGTACCTTCTCACCAAGAAGGATGCAAAGCCACGTCTTATCCGGTGGATTCTCCTTCAAAATTTGATCTAGAGAGAGATAAGAAAAAAGCTGATCATCTTAGCAGATTACCTCCAGAACTTATGGAAGGGGATGACATCCCTATTGACGATGCATTTCCGGATGAGCATCTCCACATGATGGAGAAATATATCCTCCAAATTTCAGGTGAAAAGGAACCTTGGTTTGCTGACATTGTTAATTATTATTTGGTAAATTCCAGTTTATCTCATTCCCAACGAAGAAATTCTACAAGGATGTGAGACATTACTATTGGAATGAACCACTACTATTCAAGAGAGGACCCGAGGGAATCCTTAGGAGATGCGTCCCAGACGACGAGATTGAGAGTGTCATCCGACATTGTCATTCATTGCCCTGTGGAGGACATGCTAGTGCTCACAAGACTAGTGCCAAGGTATTGCAATCTGGATTCTTTTGGCCTAATCTTTTCAGAGATGTGCAGATATTCGTCACTGCTTGTGATTCATGCCAAAGGACGGGCAACATATCTAGGAGGAATGAGATGCCTTTGAACAACATCCAAGAAGTTGAGATTTTTGATGTATGGGGTGTTGACTTCATGGGACCTTTCCCATCCTCATGCGGGAACCTTTACATTCTTTTAGCGGTTGATTATGTATCTAGATGGGTTGAAGCTATAGCCTCACCCACAAATGACGCTAAAGTTGTGATTAAATTTTTCAACCGAACTATCTTCCCTAGATTTGGCACACCACGTGTCATTATTAGTGATGGAGGGAAGCATTTCACAGCCAAAACTTTGAGTCACTTTTGTCCAAGTATGGGGTAACTCACAAGGTTGCAACCCCATATCATCCCCAAACTAGTGGCCAAGTGGAAATCTCGAATAGAGAAATCAAGGGGATCCTAGAGAAGACAGTGTCTCGCTCAAGGAAAGATTGGGCAATGAAGCTTGATGATGCACTCTGGGCTTATAGGACAACATACAAGACTCCCATAGGTACTACTCCTTATCAACTTGTTTATGGGAAATCATGTCATTTGCCTGTAGAGTTGGAGCATAGAGCATATTGGGCCGTGAAATGGCTAAACTTTGATATAAAAGAAGCCGGAGAAAGAGGTTGTTGGACATCAACGAGCTGGAGGAGATCCGGATGAATGCATATGAGAATGCACGGATCTACAAGGAAAGAACAAAGAAGTGGCATGACAAGCACATATTGCCAAAGAACTTCAAAGAAGGTGATCTTGTTCTTCTCTTTAATTCTAGGCTCCGACTTTTTCCAGGAAAGTTAAGGTCACGATGGACGGGACCTTATGTTGTGAAGAAGATTTTCCCCCACGGAGCTGTCGAAGTATGGGGTGAAAACTCCGGTATTTTTAAAGTGAATGGACATAGGTTGAAGAGGTATACACCGGAACTTCCGGTGGAAAAACTTTCACCTATCCATCTCACTTGATGCTTTAAAGGAGTTGGGTCCGGCTAGAGACCTTAAACCAAGCGCTTCTCGGGAGGCAACCCGAGGGAAGAGTCTTTTCGTCTTTTATTTTTGCTTTTGTTTTTGCGCGTTCTTGTTGGGTCTTTGCAGGACCTAGGTGTCGTGGTAAAAAGATACGGGAAGAGCACTCAGAACGAGCTTAAGGCGAGGAAATTGCTATGAAAGACGAGAAACGAAGTAAGTCGAGGAGGAAACACGCCGGATGCCTTCTTCATTCTTACATTGTGAGTATTGTTTTTACTTCATATTTATTATTCACATTAGGGACAATGTGAGATTTAAGTATGGGGTAGGATGCTTGAAATGTGAGATTTAAGTATGGGGTAGGATGCTTGATGATGCTTGCAATACCTTTGGTATGTGCACTTTGGTGTAAGGTACGTGAAGGAAACTGAACACCAAGGTTTCGGCTATTGTGCACCTATGCCCATCACTCAAAAGAAAAAGAAAAAAAAAAGAAAAAAAAAGAAAAATATGCAAGAAAAGAAAGGATGTATGTCGAGAAAGAAGAAAGAAAAGAAAAATGTTGTGTTGTCCTCTTTCCCGGATTTCCACCACATTACCTATACACATCCTACCTTTATCACGTTTATTGGCCTTTATTTGTTAAGTCCTATTGATCTTTGCATACATGTAATTGACTTCATGGCCTAAACTTGGATTTTTCATGAATTTTAGACATTGGTAGTTTAAATGATGATTTTGGATTCCGTGCAAGGTGTGATTATCCTATATATTACCTATCTTACTTGGCCTTTATCGAAATATGTCTTTAGCCTTGTGACTACACTCTGAAAGTGATCATGAATAGAAGCACTACCAAAAAGAGTTTTTGTTTTTGTTTAGCATAGATGATTCATGCTATCTTGCCTTGAATTTATTATTTGTTTGGAAACAAGCAAAGATAAGTATGGGGTATTTTGATAACATGAATTATCGACCTAGTTTAGTAGAGCATATAGTTAGTTTTTCCTTTTCCCGCATGCATGTTTAGCCTTAAGTTGTGTTCTTTATACTTGTTTAATTCAACTTTGCGAGTATAGATGTCTACACACACTTTTGGTGTCTTTGTAGGTATTTTGGCGTGTTTCGGAGCTAAAACGATGCACTTGAGGATCAGGCCTCGGGATGGACGCTTAGGAGCGATCACGCAGGCACGGGAAAGGAGGAAAAGACGAGCCAAGACGAAACGCACGAGATTGGAGCAATCTCGGTCGAGATCCACATGATCTCGGCCGAGATCCGAGCTAGCTCGACTGAGATCCCATATCAGAAGTTTCTGTCGAAGAATCTCGGTCCCCATCTCGGTCCCGATCTCGGCCGAGATTTGTTCCATCTCGGCCGAGATTTAACACATTTGACCGAGATTTCGTCAACGCTGGATCACGAAGCAAATCTCGGCCCCGACTTTCAAAAATCTCGGTCACCGACCGAGATTTCCGACCGAGATTCCTGTTCGCCGATTTATTTCGTTAATTTTCGGATTTGTTTTAGGGCAGAGGTCGTGGTGCTCCCACCACGACCTCTGCCTCTACTCAGCCCAGGAGCAGATCCCTAAGTAGTAGGATGATCTGGGACTCTCTGTTGTCCATGTGTCTGCTGCTGCTGAGGTGGTCTCTGTCCACCCCTAGCTATACTGGCAGGAGAAGAACCCCACTGTGATGATGCTTCGCCCTGCCAACAGAATACAGCTCTATGACCTGGTCTGCCACAAGTGTAGCACATCACTGTATGCCTCGGACACTCTGGTCGCATATGTCCATACTTACCACAGTTGTGGCACTGTCGTCCCTTATCTGTAATTGGTGTAGAGAAGGGATGACTCTGACCTCGCTCTACACTAGCAGCCCACTGGTTTGCCCAATACGCTGTCTCTTCTCAAACCCTCCGGTATGAGAAGCTCTCCTCTGACTAGCCCGCTCCCTCTCGTAGTCGGAAGCTCGGTCCTAATAATCCATCAGAGACTCACACTGAAAACCCGCCATGTAGGTCCGGATAGTATCCCTCAGTCGTCGGGAAAACAGATATACATGCTGATCCACAGAAGGTGCAACTGGTTCCAACAATATCAGCTCCTCCTGGAATCTCCTAATAGCCTTAGAGACTGGTACATCCTCGAACCCAGCCTCAACAAAGTCTCGTAGTTTCTCCCTCCTCAGTGAGGCAGGGCAGAAATGGTCTCTGATCATGGTCCTCATCTGCTCATAACTAGTAACTTGTACTCGTACAGACCTCCACCAGTGCTGTGTTAAGTCTCTGAACAGAGTCTGCACCAACTCTATCTCCTTGTCTGCTGGACATCTATAGACTCCAGAGCTGAGTCCACATGTCCAATCCAAAGCTCCACCTCCAGCGCCACCTTCCTATAGAAAGGGGGTACACCCATCTGGTGAAATTCCTTCAACCAAGTGTCTGGTCTAGGCCTTCTCTGTTCCTCTATAACTCGAGCAATCTCAGCAACAAGTGCCGGTGCAGCTGGCACCTGAGTAACCCCGTGGGATCTCTCAGATGATCCCTCATGTGCTGGAAGATCTAGGATAGGTCTACCCGCTCTGACAGCCTCCTCCACTCGCCGGATATACTCGCTGAACTTTGGTCCTCCCATGGAGACATAATCCGAGTCATCTGACTGGACTCGCTGTGGACCTTGTCTCCCAGCTATGCCGTCCCCAGTATTAGGGACGACGCTCTCAGCAACATCAGCATGAACCTCCTTTGCTGCACGTGGATCAACAGCAAGAATCCAACCCCGTCCTCTACCTAGTGGAGGTCTACCCCTACCCCGTCCAGCCGCAGGTAAGGCTCTAGTCTGAACCAGCTGCAGAGGACGCAATCCTAACTCAGAAGGCTATATATATGCCGTATGTATAGATATATATCAAATCAACCACAACAGAATATCTATATATATCTACACTGTCGAGGTCTTCAGAGGGGCGATGGCTCACGTACACGATATTCCAAAACATTTGTACTCATTTCAAAACCAAACCTTTTGAAAAGTCAGACCCCTTTCGAGTTCTGTTTATTAATCTATTCGACCTTTATTGCATATTACTAGTGCCATTGTTGTCAACCTAGGCTCTGATACCTACTTTGTAACACCCCGAATCCGTAGGACTCGAGGGGCTACTGGGATAGGATCTCACAATGGATCCTGACCCTAGCCTGACAACAAGTTCACTTAATCTTACAACAAGACACCGATAGATTAAATACAAAACATCAAACTGATATAAAAGTATCAAAAGGTTTATACAACGTGTTGCTGAGTACAAACAAAACATAAATATATACATGATCAAAAGATCCCATATCCCACGAGAACGACCCAGTGTACGGAGCCCTCAACAGATCACCCACTTTAGATCACTCTGCAGTTCTCCTAACATGCAAGGGATCTACAACACAACATAAAATCGTTAGCTAACCATACACATATATGAGATGAGCATAAGCACAAGCACACGTCAGAAATACTAAACACATCATCATGATATCACACATTTACTCAGTTTATCATCTTTATAAATATAGTCCAACACTCAAATCGTATATATACATAAATATCCATATGAATATATGTGACACGAGGAATATAACCCTTGCCTCTCGGTGGTAATGCCAGCTGGAGTGGTCAACCGGGACAACTCCTCCGTGTACCCTGAGGGAATGGAGACAGTGCCCGTTCCGTGTACCAGATCTGGATGTTCCGTAGAGAACCTTTCAGTCTCCCATAGGGATGAGTGGGTAAGGTTGTCACGGCCCTACAATGGGCAGTCACTAAACCATAAATCGGTAATAATCAATCCTCACATGCTCTCAATCACATATCAAACACCACTCATGCACACATCCAATATAGGGATGACAGCTAAATAAGTCCTATGGACTTACCTCAACCTCGGAAGTCTCAAACCCAAACGGCTCCAACTCTGGAGATCAACACTGCTAAACAAGGCATAACAACATATATCAAACTCATATCCATCACAGGGGTCACACCTAGACCCAAGGGATCCATAAGGATCGTATCCTAACTCATAAACCTCAAAGCCATAACCGGCATAAAGGATAACATGATCAACCTCATTCTATCCTCATATACGTACCTAGCATGCCACTAAACCGCTCATACTAGGAAATGAAAGGATCTACCCAACTCTAGGTAGACCCGGGACAAGACGCACCTGCGTGACAGAAAGACGCAGGGGCGGAACAGGCAACCCGCAGGCGCGGCAATGCTCGGCCGCAGGCGCGGTGACAGCGGCCGCAGGCAAGCGCAAGAACGGGCGCAGGCACTGTGACACGGCTCCCGCAGGGGCGGCGGCTTCTAGGTGCGGGTGCGGCGACAAGGTACCCGCAGGGGCGGCTCTGCTGGACCGCGGGGGTGACGACAGTGCAGAAGGTGATCCAACGGTTCCTCTTCGGCTCTTAACGTGATCAAATCACGTCTTCTTCATTCCAAAGTCACATACAACCATATACATACACAATCCCACATCAACATACATCTATACATGCATCTAATCCTAAGCTAAGCAAAGGAATTCAAGAAAGGAAGAAAGAAAAGAAGAAGAAGAAGACTTACCACACTTGTGGTCCTAGGCTGCAAGGAAGATCAAAACCACACCACAACTGGCCTCTAAGCTCAGCACAAAGCATAACATCAACCTCAACAATCCACACCACCAACTCTCTTGCAAACTTCAAGAGAAACTCACACACAAGATCAAGGAGATGAAAGAGGAAGCAAGAAGGACGTAAGGCTGGGAAAAGGAGTGGAAACCCTTGCTCACGAGCCAAAAATAAGGCTTAAGAACGAAGGAAAGGAGAAGGTAAAGCACGGTCAAAGAATCAACAAAGCGGGATGCAGGCAGGAAACCGCAGGGGCGGGTTTCCCGGCCGCAAGGGCGGGTCACTACACTGGCCGCAGGGGCGGCTCCACGAACCCGCGGGGGCGGCTAAGGCCAAATCTGGCTCCCAAAGACTAAGGCTCTTACAGTTCTATGGTCTCGAGATGATACCGATACGCTTACTTGAGAAACATAAGCGATGATTAGGGAACGTACCCTTCGCTTTTCGAGTCTTAGTTTCGGGGACGAAACTCTTTAAGGGGAGAATGATGAAACGCCCCTAAATTAAGGTGCGTTTTATATAAATATTTTTCGTATATTAGTACTATTTTTATACCATTAATTTAAAAATTTTCCAAGTTTATATTCTACTTATAAATTTATATAAGTATATAAATACCGTAAATTATTATTTATTTATTTTTTTACGGAAAAGTTCAAAAAACATTACGAACCGGAATTGAACATCCGTTCCGTATATATTTATCGATTTATCTTTCACTTATTTTATCTATTTTTTTTTCCCCTTCAGCCTAGCCCCACCCTGCCACCCGGCTATCCACGTGTACGGCCCGACATGGCTTCTTTCTCCATCTTCTTCTCCTACGCTGCAGGTCCATCTTCTTATCTGCTTTCTTACCTTCTTTCTTTTCTCCATTACTCCTTCACGCAACCTCACGGTGCCGCCCAGCCTACTCCCCATCCCTTAGCCCTGCAGTTTTGTCACCAGCCGCCCCGACCCCTCGTCCCTCCTCCATACTCAACATTGCAACTCTACCTCACTTCCCTTCCCGTTGTTGGGGAAAATCCGCGTTTCTCAACTCACTCCGAGTATATATAAACGGATATTTGTTGCGCACTCACACTCTATAACCTCACTTTAGTGTATAGCCTTTGGATCTAACACACTTTCTTATCTTACTATATTACAACAGAGCATGCATTAAAATGTATATATACGTGCAAATGTCGGTTTAGAAGATTCACTGTAAACACCGACTTGCACACTAATCTAAGATGATAATTACAAGAACTTCCCTAATATTCTAGATAATTCCACTAACCAATGGTTATAATTCAGAATTCATTTCTCCACCATTTTCTGGATCCTTCCGATGCTGCAGCATTCTACTTCATCATTGGGCTCATTCCTAATAACTATTCATCAACCCATTTCCTTATATCCAAATCAACCCATTACATATTGATCTATCTATTTAAAATATAAATAAAACCAACACCCTCCTTGGTCAAGCCGACACCACCATCATCTCTACCACCCTGCACCTCCCGTGCTCCATCTCTCTGTTCTTCGTCCCTCTGCAACTCACCCTCACTTCACCGGCAACCACCACACCACTCCACCATCTCATCCCCCATGATCATCCCTTCCGCCTCACTCTCTCCATCTCTTTCTCTCGTCTGCCTTCACCACCGGAACACCATCCCTCCGCCCTTTTCCAGAGCTCTGCACCAGCTCTCTCTTTACACACATCACCTTCTCCCGATCTCTACATCTCTTCCCTCTCACCCCTCAGCAGCTCTCCGCCGCCTGACGCCTCCATGCCTCTGCTTTCGCAACTGCCGGAGGAGCCATCAACCCCCTCCGTCCAGCTCTCCTCCTCCTGCATCTCTCTCTTTCCTCTACATATATTAGTCGCCGGAGACGTTTCCACCAGGATCAACACGCCGGAGAGAAGCCAGCCACCGAGAACCACCTGCACCGCCGGAGGAGCCCACAGTCCTATATCTCTCCTTCTTCATTTCTCCACCCTCCGTTGTCAAGTTCACGGGAGATGGGAGCCACCGCCACATCACCGTGAGCCACCACCGCCGGAGAAGAGCCGCCTTGCCATGGGACGTCGAGGAGCACCAGCGCCGCCCCCTTCCGCCGTCTTCATCGCCGGGGATTGCGCAGGATGCCGGCCGAGCCCTTTCTCCCTTTATTACAGTCGAGGCCTCCTGTAATTAGGTATACTTACACAAAGCTCCCGTATTTAATTACGAAATTTACAGTTTATTTCGGGTTTTAACCATTTCTGCCTCTGTTGGTTATTTACAGATTTTGACCCAGAACTTTATATTACGTAAATAGCCCATATAGTCTATTGTTACAAAAACGCCCCAGAAAACATATTTACAGATTTTATCCAAACTTTTTAATTCCAGAAATGGCCCAAACTCATGGGTTTGCATATTTTGTCCCATAAAATGATATTTACGAATTTTAACCTTAGTATTAATCACGGGATTTAACCCATAATTATTTATATTACATTTTATTACCCAAGTTTAGTCTTTTTAACCTAAACTTGTTTAGTTGTATGGTTTAGGTTCGGGAAGGGTAATAGCTCAAGTCAAAGTTCGACAAACGTCGATCGACTTTTCGTTCTACGATGCTACGTACGTATTCGGTTGGATAAACGGGTTAAGGACAAACCCTAAGAGAAGTACAACCCAAAACCGAGTTGGGAATTATGTAAGTCACTCTTACACCTACTAGACCGTGTTGTGATTTTATATAGTATATGTATGTGATTGTGTGATTTTTTGACTTGTTAGGTTGTTTGACAAAATAGCTTGCCGTTGTCGTTTTGGCTTAGAGCCGTTGATTGAGCTTTTATCGAGGCAAGTACTTGTGAGCTTTTTATATGAGCATGATTTAAGTTTAAGTCGTTATATTATTGCATGCATGATTTGACGCATTTGATTACTTATCTATGATATATGCTTTGAGACGTTTTATAAGAAATGAGTCGGTACGTATATATTTATGGATTTGATGTTGGACATATTTGGTTTATTTATTTATGAGATATTCGATATATTTATGAAGCATGCTTTGATTTATGTGGTTACGGATTTGAAGCTTTGAGATTTATCACTTGAGTCAACTTGGCCTTAGGCACTATGTGTTTATTTTGAGTTATGATATTTTAAAGAGATGTTATTTACGAGATATCTTTATGGAGGGTTGACTTACTTGGTATTTGATTTGAACAGCATTTACCATTTATATACACATATGAGATGATTTAGTATATTACTATACCGGGCTACGCCTTACGTATTCAGTGGTTTATGACCAAGGCGGCATCATTGTCGGCGTTATTATTTTCCTAATTCTATAAAGGGCTACGCCTTACGTATTCAGTGGTCTATGACCAAGGCGGCATCATTGCCGGCGTTTATTATGGTTTTCATATTTATCTACACTCCTCGGTTGAGGCGGGTCATGCGAGTACATGATCTGAGCGGGCCGTTGTAGTGGCCGACCATTGTCGTGATTGACGTGGACTCACCTGATCCGTGATTGCCGTGCTCATCCCATGGTCGGGTTTCTAGGAGGTATCTTCGTGTTCAATATAGCTTGGACATGTTTTTAAATAAAATACAAGCATTAAATAAGATTTCTAAACAAAAATGCTCGAGCATGTTTTGATTTGATTACTTGGATGATTTCGTGATGATTTGAGGAAGGGACAAGTTATTACCATGTTACCCTATTTCGGTCCATTGAATTTTGATTACGAGTTATCCATACATACATACATACTTGTTATACGAGATGATGACTTTTATTCAAAGTACGTTGTTTTGATTCCTTTGAGTATTATGGGTTCCCTTGAGATTATATCGAGTTTGAAACATTATGAGTTATCGGATTTGAGTCATGAGTTAATTGATTTGAAGTATGCGTTATTGATTTAAATTATGAGTATTCTATTTGGTTATGAGTATTCTTTTGAGATATTATCGGTTTGAAATATTTGAAGTTGATTTAAGATTTTAATGCATGTTGTTATGATTTGTTAAAACTTATGATGATTTATGAGGCATGTGTTTATTTAAAATTCTCTTGAGTATTTCTAAGGATCATGTGATATATTACCCTACTTAAGTATTTGCTTAGTCTATGTGGAAGACTAACTCCACCACGGTGGGGCTGGTTATGTTTTTGACATAATCAGGTACAAGAACAATTCAAGAGCATGGAGGTCAGGAACCCTAGTGAGCATTTTGTCGGTTGAGTTGGGATGGTCATGTTTTTTGTAGGACTCGTTCCTAACCTTGTTTCATCTTTTGGGTCGGATTATTTATAAGTCGGGATTGTGGGTTATTACATTATTTACTTTGTGGCTTTGGAGTTGTTTGTGGTTGACATCATGGGACATCTTTTGGGATTTCCTTTATTCCTTGTTGATGGCAAGTTATGCCTTGTGGGGTGTTATCATGTTATTTTATATCGTTCATATTAGCGTGAGGGAGTCCTTGTTCAGGGCTCCTGGCGCTGTGACGTCTATCCCGTTTTTGGGGGCGTTAATGAAGTTGGTATCAAAGGTATGGTTCGGGTTTTGGTTTGGTTCGGGTTTTGTGAGTCGAATCTTTGGTTGAGTGATGAGTTGAGTTAGGGTTCCATGTCTCCATGCTCTCTCCTGTACCTGTTACATATTAAACTGTTTAGTATTACCTTACCTACGTTGTCTTCATGGACGACAAGCAATTAAAAGTGCGAGCGGACCGAGATTCTTCTTCGAAGTAATGAAGTTGGCACGAGAAGTACAAGAAGTATATGGGATGTTGATGTTAAGAACTTCATTTATCGGGTTAACATTGCAAAGGAAATGAAACATAAGTTCCTATAAACCCACAAGAAGAAGGAATGCCACGAAAGCAAGCTAATCTGGAGTACACTATGCTCCTTCCATATGCTATAGATGATATGAAAAGTGAAGAAGACAAAATCGATTAGTTTGAGGCATGGTTGAGTCCTTTATTTAGGACATGGATGGCTAGACATAGATGTGAGACCGTGGGAGAATACTACAATGATGCAATCAAGTGAAAAGGAAGATTAGAGGTGAAAGGTTGTTTATCCAAGGCCAAACGGCAGAGGACCGAGATGAACGCTTCAAGTTCTAAAGATGATGAATTCAAGAGACCTCCACGGTGGGGCTGGTTATGTTTTTGACATAATCAGGTACATGAACAGTTCAAGAGCATGGAGATCAGAAATCCTAGTGAGCGTTTTGTTGGTTGAGTTGGGATGGTCATGTTTTGGTAGGACTCGTTCATAACCTTGTTTCATATTTTGGGTCGGATTATTTATAAGTCAAGATTGTGGGTTATTACATTATTTACTTTGTGGCTTTGGAGTTGTTTGCGGTTGACATCATGGGACGTCTTTTAGGATTTCCTTTATTCCTTGTTGATGGCAAGTTATGCCTTGTGGGGTGTTATCATGTTATTTCTTATCTTTATATCATTCATATTAGCATGAGGGCTTCCTTGTTCGGGGCTCCTGGCGCTGTTGTAACATCCGGAATTTCTATTCCGGACATAGAGTGTTTTGTAGATCTTTCCGCATTAGCGGCTCAGTTTTTCGCAGGCACGAGGTGCCGAGTGCCGGGATTTATTCCTAAATCCCGAGCCGACTCTGTGTTTTTCCCTTTTTTCCGCTTTCCGACCCCTCGTTCCTAGCTGAGGTGATAAGATGTAAGTTGTCTCCTCTCCCTTTTGGCAGCCCCTTGTCCCTCCCTGACAAGCGTATTTCCTAAGGTCGTTATTATAAACTTATCAAGTTAAATCCGAACTTAATACTAACCAATGTATAGTGATTAAGTAAGGGTCGAACCCAAGGGAGTTTTATCGAGTTTTTATTATTTTAAATATTTATTTGGTAACAAATGGGGGGGTTTGGATTGAAATAAAACAAGACAAAGACAATTATAAAGTTGGTGAAAAGTTGATTTAAAGAACTACACTAGGTTGGATCTTAGCATACATACTACTTGGTTGATTCTTTTTTATAAGTTATTCACCGATGTTCTCATCTCGATCGTAGATATGTGTTAAGCCAACCGGCATTAACACAACTTAACTAGTTATTTAATCCGTAAACCTACAAGATTAAAACACAAGTTAGCATTCTAATAACGATAAAGAGATATAAAGAAGAATAAAACAACCCGTTAAATCTTTCTTTATAGTTATTTTCCTTTCCCTTAGATAATCGCAACCAGTTTTTACCTATGAGTTTGCTACTAGATTAAGGACCCGAACTCGGAATCAATTAATCTTAGCATTTTGCATGCATTAGTACACTTAAGGTGATCAATCTAAGTGGATAAAAACATGCAAACATATGTTAAAGATCAAGGAAAATAACACAAAGGATAATGAACTTAAACTTATATTAGAAGAACTTACAACCAAATAGTAATGTAGTTTCAATCAACCCAATGTAGCCAAGGGAACTTACAACCAAATTGTACTAGCCTCTGCCTATGTTACCATGGAGGGGACCAATCTCTAACAACCTACTAGCTGGCACCGAGGCTATCAACACGGCTACGCTAACTTTCTTCTTCCTCTACACACACTGCCATTTCGTCATTTGTGCCCAGCACCAGCTACCGGCTACCTTACCTCTCTGCAGTTGCTTCCTCTCTAGCCCTAGCTCCTCCTCTTTTGCTTCTCGCATGGCTGCCTACGGCTACCTTCATCCCAATTTCAAGATATCCCTCTTCCTGCACTTCTATTTTCTCTCAACCAATACGGCACATCAGAATTCTTCTCCCCATCCGAAGCAGCAACAATAGCGAGCCCTTACTCCTTCAAACGCAAGCAGTGAATCACCTTCTCTTGCCTTGGAATCCCACGAGTTAGCTTTTGCTCTCTTCCCCTCTCAAAACCACACAAGTTGCTCACCATCTTCATCTCGGTCTGGAGCTTCGTCTTCCAACAAGACCTCCTTCCGCAGTCGAGCTAAGAAGAGACAACAAGCTCCATTGATCTGAGCAGTAGATTTTCTCGACCTCCCCAACGTAGTACCGAGCGGCGGGAGCACCACCACCCTTGCCAACGTATGAAGAGTTAGAGTGCAAAGTCGAGCCCGGAATCAGGATCCCCGAAGTGATCAACATCATCTCCCCTCTCTATCGAGCCCGAGCAGCAACCACAACATGCCGGGCTTCCCTTCAAGCTTGAGCAGCAGCCACATGACGAGCACAGGAGTTTAGACACTGCCCTGCTCCCACATCCACACGACTAAATCGCACATAGTGAGCTAGCCATACCAGGGGAGTTGTCTAGAAGGAGTGACACCTTCAAGCAAGTCCATCACAAGCCTCAAACCGCTAGCCTCTCGGATCTGGGTTGTCGAGCAATGGCTAGTGGCAGTGAAGGCAATTGAAGGTTGGGCTTACACCTTACCCTCCTAGACGAAGTGATAGCAGGTAGCTCCCTAACCTTCTCATCTTTTCCAGTTCCTGCACATATAATGTTAAGAAAAGTCTTTCTTATGACCCGAACTCAAGGATGTGTGTCTCTAGGGTAGATTGGTTTAATCTGGACTGATGGGAGTTACAAAGCTCGAACCCATGACCTGTTGATATACTTGTTTTATGGGAGACAAATATGGGTTTCTAGTTAACTTTGAGAGCAGACTTCGATTCCTTAGAATCGTCAGATTCGGTTGGAATTTTGATATGTTATAGTTAGGATACGGTAGTTTGCGATGTTAAAATATTAGGTAGATCCAACGGTTGGATCGAGTTTTATGACATTCCAAGGTTGGGAGAAAATGCATTTTCTGGATTAGCATGTTAGGATTGTGACATTGGTGATGTTTTGTAAAATTATAGTTGTGGTTTCTAGAAGTTTTGATACTTTCTTTACGATGTAGTCATGGCATGGTATGCATAGGATTTATTTCGGAAATTTTGAAGAATGTTTGATATAGTTAAATCGATGACAAAGTATTGCGGAATCTAGGTGAAGTTTAATGTCTTCTTTATGAATTTCTTCGTCTATCGAAAGTTCGGGAATCTTTAGAACTCGTTTAGGATCGTTTAATGGAAAATAGATATGATTATACGTTTTTCGGAAGTTTAGCCACTCGTTTGACCATTTTAGGATTTTAAGGAAATTCGGGGTCAAAACCGTAATTTCCTTAAAAGTTAGATTTTGGGACTTAGGATGTAAGTTGAGTTCACCTCATACCCGTTATGGATACTTTTAGGTTGTGAGATGTTGTTGGACATAGTGAGGTACTTAGACCCGTGTTGGGCCCTTTTCGAAATTATATGAAAGTTAGGGGCATTTTGGTAATTTTGGAGATTTGGGTTTATAACTTCTTACGTTGCTGGAGAGTTAAGTAAACTCTTAGGAAGTTCGATGAGAGATTTAATTTCACCCTTAGATTCCTAAGAATATATTATGAGTGTTCCCGGAAGCTTAAAAATGTATTGATGGGTATGTTCCCCGTTTGATCAGGTATTTGATATTGTATGCACATATAGACGATAACGGGTAATGGCCGATCGTCTAGACGGTAGCGGGTAATGGCCGACCGTCGATCAATTCAGGTAAGTCGTATGACTTACTTAGCCGCTATTCTTTGTATTAGCATGTATTGCTAAAGTGGTGTGTGTTGGGTGTTCTTTAATTATAACTTGACTAGGACGACGTTACGTTTTATTAGACCCAAGTGTACGATAACGGGTCGTAGCATCACTGCTCATTCTCTGCCTAGAGTTTGGGAGGTCCCCTGCGACTAGGCCATCTCGGTATACGGTGAGGTGCATCGGATCCACTCCGGTTGGTACAGGGACAAGGGCGAGTTTCGGGAGATTCTCGTGCTATAAAATAAGTTGAACTAATAGAAGTGAATCACCTTAATTAAAGATAATAAAACGGTTTGAGTGTAGCATGCTGATGTGTTTACTTTCCGCTTTATATGTGATTGTGCTTTAGTATACGTTCTAATGCTTTGAATAATTAGCTAACGGTTTTATACCGTCTTATGTTAGACGCACTACAGGTTAGGACAGCTGTTGAGTGATCCGGAGTCGGTGGTCAGCCAGGTTCCCGTACGAGGTAGTCGGGACGATGGGTCTTCTTTATTTTCATGAAACTAGACTCGTATCTTTTGTTTGGATTCTAGTTCATTTAGTGACGGCTGACTTTCTTTCCGCACTTTATGGTCTCTTGCATGTTTTCAGATTTTATTCGGTTTTTACTACGTTGTGCCTTGTGGAAGATCCAGTGATATTGTCGCCAATCTAGGGTCGGGACCCACTGTGAGGTCCTAACCCGTGGCGTCTCGAGTTCTTCGAATTTGGGGTGTTATAACATGGTATCAGAGCCTAGGTTGACCACAATGGCACTTGTAATCTACTAAAGGGTCAACTAGTTAAATAAACAGAACCCGCAAGGGGTCTGAACTTTCAAACGAATTTCGTTTTTTTTATAAAAAAAAAATAATTAAAAAAAATCATGCATAGTCGGGTGGGACAGTCCGTACGCGGGACCACCACCATTCTGCGGATCTCTACAGTTTAGCTATATAGTTATCATAGTTCTTAGTGAGCAATAATGTTTAATTGTAATAGTATGTACTTATGTGAGTTAATGCCTTGATGTTAATTTGATCACATGCTTGAGTGCTATATATCTACTTGCTTGCTTAGCATTGTGTGTTGGTATATGAGTATTTGTATGAGTACTTATACGAGTATAAATAGTAGGTGTTAGCACCTTCTTGCATAACCTTAGCTATGCCTTGAGACTCTAATTAGAATATAGCTCTGCTTACTTTAAGTTTCGAGACGAAACTTATTTAAGGGGGGACTGATGTAATAACCGCAAATTTTAATTTCCGGAAAACGCTACCCGCGTTATCAAGTTAATCGAACAACCGATTATAAGCGGTTATAATTTCTAAAACTCTCCTTTTGGGCCTAACCCTTACCTTCCCTAATGTGACTTGTCGGCCCATAAAACAACCCTCCTATACCGGCCCACTACCTTTCCCTCCTAACTAACAAATGATGCTTTCCGGCCCAGTAACTCAGTGACCCACATTTAATTCCAAGTCCAACAAGATGAACGGCCTACTGGACTGCCCTTCTTATCCACAGAAGTCGACAAAGGAACCGTACCAGTGTTGCCTTGTAACGGCTTGTAATAGCCTCTGCCTATGTTACCATGGAGGGGACCAATCTCTAACAACCTACTAGCTGGCACCGAGGCTATCAACGCGGCTACGCTAACTTTCTTCTTCCTCTACACACACTGCCATTTCGTCATTTGCGCCCAGCACCAGCTACCGGCTACCTTACCTCTCTGCAGCTGCTTCCTCTCTAGCCCTAGCTCCTCCTCTTTTGCTTCTCGCATGGCTGCCTACGGCCACCTTCATCCCAATTTCAAGATATCCCTCTTCCTACGCTTCTGTTTTCTCTCAACCAATACGGCACATCAGAATTCTTCTCCCCATCCGAAGCAGCAACAATGGCGAGCCCTTACTCCTTCAAACGCAAGCAGTGAATCACCTTCTCTTGCCTTGGAATCCCACAAGTTAGCTTATGCTCTCTTCCCCTCTCAAAACCACACAAGTTGCTCACCATCCTCATCTGGGTCTGGAGCTTCGTCTTCCAACAAGATCTCCTTCCGCAATCGAGCTAAGTAGAGACAACAAGTTCCATTGATCTGAGCAGTAGATTTTCTCGATCTCCCCAGCGCAGTACCGAGCGGCGGGAACACCATCACCCTTGCCAACGTATGAAGAGTTAGAGTGCAAAGTGGAGCCCAGAATCATGAGCCCCGAAGTGATCCACATCATCTCCCCTCTCTATCGAGAAGATGTACCAGGACTTGATACGTTCATATTGGTGGGGAGGGTTGAAGCCCGATGTAGCCAGATTTGTGGCACAGTGTGCGACCTGTCAGCAGGTCAAGATAGAGCATTGCAGACCTGGAGGTGAACTCCATCCACTTCCTGTTCCACAGAGAAAGTGGGAGGATGTCACCATGGACTTTGTGACTGGACTGAGACCGAGCAGGAGTTTTGATGTCATCTGGGTTATAGTGGATAGACTGACAAAGACGGCACGTTTCATCCCTATTCGGGAAACGTGGCCAATGAGCAGATTGGCTGAGGAGTACACTAGGAAGATAGTGAGACTCCACGGTGTACCGAGGACGATCGTCTCAGACAAAGATGGACGGTTTACCTCGAGGTTTTGGCAGTAGATTCAGACTGCCCTGGGGACGAGTTTGCACTTCATGACTGTGTTCCATCCTCAGACAGATGGTCAATCAGAGAGGACCATTCAGACACTAGAGGATATGCTGCGAGCTTGTGTGTTGGATTGGGGACAAGTGTTGACGGATCATCTCCCACTAGTTGAATTCTTATACAACAACAGCTGGCATGCATCTATTGGGATGGCCCCATATGAGGCACCGTATGGACAGAGATGTCGTACTCCGTTATGTTGGGATGAGCATAGCAGTGATAGTGGTTTGACACCTGATCAGATTCAGGATGATGTTGCTCGAGTAGCACTGATTAGAGAGCAGATGCTGACTGCACAGAGCCGTCAGAAGTCATTTGCTGATAGGAGGCGTAGACCTCTAGAGTTCAGAGTATGATCCCATGTGTGGCTGGGGGTGTCTCCGACATGAGGTGTTAGATGTTTTGGCATTAAGGGGAAGTTGAGCCCCCGATATGTCGGACCGTTCGAGATTTTGGATCGGGTTGGGAGTGCAACATACAGATTAGCCTTGCCTCCGAGATTAGAGGGTGTTCACCCTGTGTTTCCCGTATCTCAGCTGAGGGAGTACATACTAGATCCGAGACATATTGTGAGTTATGATGATTTGGTGGTTGAGCCGGAGCACACTTTTGTTGAGCATCCGATTGCAGTCCTAGAACGAGGTATGAGACGTCTGCGTTCAAAGGACATTCCTATGTTGAGGATACAGTGGTCGAGACGAGGACCTGATGAGGCTACCTGGGAGACTGAGGATAGTATCTAGAGGAACTATCCAGAGTTTTATGCCGAGATAGATGTACCAGTTGGATTGACGAGTAGATCTTAGTACTATCTTGGTGAGTATTATGTGCTTATATGCTTATATGATATTATATGTTTATTTTCGTACTAGCTATGTTATGATGTGTGATCTTATTAGATCTTGATGTGCTAGTACGATTGTTGTTTATAGCTGGAGACGGCTCTTTCCTCCATGCTATTGTGATATGAATAGGATTCAGCTGGAGATGGTTGTTCCTCCGTGCTATTTTGGTGGACATAGTTTTGCTGGAGATGTTTTTCCTCCATACCCTTCTGTTATGCGATGTTGATACGGCTAGAGATGGTTTTCCTCTATGCCTTGTGATGTGATTATGGTTTGGCTAGAGATGGTTTTCCTCTATGCCTTGGATAGTTATTTTGTTGCTAGAGTTGATGATTTCCTCCATGCTTGTGTTTGAGGTTATAGAGAGAGGTGTACTTCGGCTTATGAGTCCGAGTGGTTTGAGGATTTTACAAGTTTCGGGACGAAACTTGTTTTTAGGGGTGAGAGATGTAAGAGCCTTAGTCTTTTGTCCTTAGCCACCTCCGCGGGTTCAGGGAGCCGCCCCTGCGGCTCGTGTAGCTTTCCGCCCCTGCGGCTCAGGGAACCGCCCCTGCGGCTCAGGGAACCGCCCTTGCAGTTTCTTGCGGCTGCAGCCGGATTTGTTGACCGGTTGATTCGTGCTTTACTCTCTTCCTTACCTCTTCTTACCTTGGGAGCAAGGGTTTCTTCTTCACTTCTTCCTTTTCCAGCTTCCTTACTTCCTTCTTACTTCTCCCTTCTTGCTCCTTGATCTTGTTCTTGATTTCCTTGAGTTTGGAAGAGTTTTGGTGTGGTTTTGTTGTTGTTGGATGTTGTGTGATGTGTTGCTGAGCTTGGGAGCTAGCAGAGAGTGTGGTGTTGTTCTTTCTTGCAGCCTAGGACCACAATTGTGGTAAGCATCTTGCTTCTTCTTCTTCTTCTTCCTTGATTCCTTTGCTTAGCTTAGGATTAGATGTATGTGGATGTAGATTGATGTTGGAATGTGTATGTGTATGTATGTGTGTGGCTTTGGCATGAAGAAGACGTTATTTCATCACGTGAAAAGCCGAAGAGGAATCGCAGATCACATTCTACACTGTCGCCGCCCCCGTGCCTAGAAGCCGCCGCCCCTGCGGGAGCCTTGTCACAGCGCCTGTGCCGCGCCTGCGCTTGCCTGCGGCCACTTTCACCGCGCCTGCGGTTTGCATTGTTCCGCCCCTGCGTTTTTCCATTCCACCCCGGTGAGCCTTGTTCAGGATCTACTTAGAGTAGTATGATCCTTTCCTTTCCTAGTATGAGCGGGTTAGTAGCATGCTAGGTATGGGTATGAGGATAGAATGATGATGAGTATGATATAGATAGGTGCGGATTATGGCCTTGAGGTTTATGAGTTGGATATGATCCATATGGATCCCTTGGGTCTAGGTGTGACCCCTTTGTGTGATAGGAGTTTGATATCTTGTTATGCCTTGTTATTAGGCAGTGCTATCCTCCAGATTAGAGTGGATCGTGTTTGAGGTCGCGGTTGAGATTACTCCGAGGTTGAGGTAAGTCCATAGGACTTACTTAGCTACCATCCTTATATTGGATGTATGCATGAGTGGTGTTTTTTATATGCTTTATAGCATGCGATATGGTTTATTACCGACCTATGATATAATGACCGCCCATTGTAGTGGCTGTGACAACCTGCCTTTCATCCCGTAGTGGAGTCTGGGAGGTTCTCTGTAGTCTAGCTAGATCTGGTATACGGGAAGGGCACTGACCACTCCTTATGGTATACGGGAAGGTGCACTTATACCACTCCAGCTAGCTATAGCACTCAGAGGCGAGGATGATATATATTCCTCGTGTCACATATATTCATATGCAGATATATATACTATTTGAGTGTTGGACTTATTAAAGATAATTAACCGGGTAAATGTGTGACAGCATGTTTATATATTATAATTCTTGAAGTGTGTTTGTGCTCTAGCATCTTCTATATATATGTGTATGGTTAGCTAACGGTTTTATACCGTGTTGTAGTAGATCTTTTGCAGTTTAGGAGAGTTGCAGAGTGATCCAGAGTGGGTGATCCGCTGAGGGCTCCGTACACTGGGTTTATACGTGGGCTATGGGATATTTATGTTGTACGGATATATATTTTGTTTTGTACTCAGCGGTTCTTATGTATTACCTTTTGATTTGTATATATATATATATATATATATATATATATATATATATATATATATATATATATATATATATATATATATATCAGTTTTTATGTTTTGTTTTAATCTATCTGTGTCTTGTTGTAAGATCCAGTGAACTTGTTGTCAGGCTAGGGTCAGGATCCATTGTGAGATCCTAGCCCAATAGCGCCTTGAGTCCTACGGATTCGGGGTGTTACACGAGCCATGCCAATGCGTGGAATTTGACTAGACTAGGCCCGATTTCGGTTCATAACCAAATCTTCATCATTGCCAAGGAATTTTTTCTTTACTATTCACCCTCCTAATCTTTGTAAGAGATTTTGAAAAGCTTTTGAAAAAATTATGCAATAGTAGAATGGATTCCATCATTGATGCCAACTCTTCAGGAACATCACGTGACTCCCTAAGTGTATAAAATCCCTGCAATAGTCAAACTTATCCGTAGTGACAATTTTTGTACCAAAATCTACAAGATGAACTTCACCAACAATCCAAAACTAGATTGATACTAGATATGACCTACGATGACATTGATTTTAAGGCAAATAACGTGTTTGGTAAGAAGTGGATTAATGTAGGGCAACTAAAAAGAGATTGATAACTAATGAGTGAGGCTATTGAGGTCATTAGTAAAAGGAGATCGTTTAGTTTGATATGTCATTCATTTTTAAACGAGTTTGTTATTTCGTTCATTGAAAGAATTTGTCAAGTTTGTATCTATCAATGATGCAAAACACGAATGTAAGATACAAGATATCTTGACTTATACTAGATTTGGTTAGGTATATCTAGTTATCTACCGTTAGAAATCTTAAAATAGCGTTTATATATGATCCAATTAATTCCATCTATATATTTGTAATTGATACATGTTAACCACAACTTGAGCACAATGTGGATCAAATTATCAATTAAAACAAGGTAATTAAGCAACAGCGCAAACTTTTGTCTCATTTTTCTATGTCATTCTCATGTTTCATGATCGATTCAATTCAAATTTCAAAAACAAAAATATTTCAATTAAACAATTTAATTGATGATTTAAAATTTTTGAAATTATAATATAATTAAATTATAATCTCGTATCTTCATCACGAGTGATATTTTTCTAATTGTAATACGATTTTCACATAATTTCTTACTATTACAGTATTGATTTATTTCATTCCCATTATGTTTTTATCACAAAATCACAATTTAATATTTGTGGGTTAAAGCTCATTTAACATATATTTTTATAAAAAAAAGATCACAAATACCCAATTTTGTTAACTTTAAATCCACTATAAATTTAAATCTTGAAAATCTTTTCTATCACAATTTTACCATATATTCTTATTTTCCTCATTACAATAAGTTGAATTGTGAAATGTACATACATGTGTGGATATTGATTATCAATTAAACGATCATAATAAGAAACATAATTAATTAGTATCCTTGTCTTATACATGCGCATGCAATGTTACATCCACAAATAAATTTTAATTTTCAATCTAATTTTCAAACATTGTATCCTCCTTTAAAACTTATCACCTATTAAATATTCTCTTCATGTGAATCAATAAATAGGGGTGTTATACGATCTGAACATTGACAAATTCAAGTTTGGCTCGCTTATAAACGAGCGGATTAAATTTTATATGAGTTTTATAATGTCTTAATATTAGGCTCTTGAGTTCAAAGAACATAATCAATAAAAAAAAGGTTTTTACTATATCTCAATTTAATTGTCTAAACACCCAAAATTACGTCGAACTTAGAGCAAAATTCAAATGTTTTTTTAGTATCAAGAATCAAAAGATAAAATGGTATTTTATATTATGTATAGTATTATAACTTTATGTCTTTAAATGAAAAATAATAATAACCATTAATGTCAGATTAATTTATAAAAACTTTTTTTCATGTATTCTTAACCATGTCTCCATCGTAGAAATGTAACAAACAACACTATTAGTTTAACGTCATGCTTCTCGTGAACCGTTTTTCTCTTAGAGTTCAAACTTTTAATTGAGTCAAATTGAAGATATTCACAAATCATGCCATCAAAATGTAAATATAATATAGGAATTGATTCAAGTAAAACGGGTTCTTCTTGTACGGAGGTATGGAATACTGTGTGATGGATTTACACTTTGATAAATATAAACCGTTAGTTAATAAAATATGAATTAAACATTCAAAAAAATATAAAGGAGTTGGTTATTTCTTTCATTGAAAAAATCGTCAATTTCTTATATATTGATAATGTTTATGTGGAGCATGAGGGTAAGATATCTCAACATATGTTAGATTCGATTCATTCGGTAAACTATTGAAAATTTGAAACCTTACAAACTCGATTGATACTAGATGTGATCTGCAGTGGCATTGATTTTGAGGCTAAGAACGTGTAAGAAGTGGATTAATGTAGGGTAACCGAAAAGAGATGGATAACTAATAAATGAGGTTGTTGAGCTCGTTAGTAAAAGGAGATTGTTTAGTTTGGTATGTCATTCATTTTTAAAGAAGGTTGTTATGTCGTTCATTAAAAGAATTCATCAAATTCGTATCTATCATATTGATGTGAAACAATAGTGTAAGATACAAGATATCTCCACTTATATACTTTATGTTATGTTCTTAGTATGTTGTGTATATATATTATCCTAATTTTCGAATACCACACTAAAAATAAAATTGTATTAGTTATGTATATCTAATGTGTGAAATACGAATGTAATGTTGGACCGACGAGAAATATGAAACTTTATCATTGAACAAGGAAAGAGGATATTGTATAAATATTCGTTTATGATCATGCACGATATTATTACATCTTAATACACTAGCTTTATATTATTTTCTTATATTTAAGATGATAAATTACAAACGTCACAATAGAACTATTAAAGGTACGAAATGCAGTATTTTGTAAATTGTTGTGGTAATCATAAGGACTACAAATACTTAGTGGTTGAATGGGTAATAGACAAATACTAATTTTTCAAAATGATAAGGTACAAACTTGAATAGGTAGTACATATATTATGAATAAGACTGTTTAGCGTGTTAAATACGAATATTTTATAAAAAAAAATTGAATTATATTCACGTAATTTCTTAAATACTCGATGTCAAAAATGTTTCGTGATAAATGTATCTACTAGGCGTTCACACCACTACATAATATTTTGATTCATATACATGATATTTAACTACATTCGTATAAAGTACATGGAATATGAAGCCTCTTAAATATGAACATCGGGTACAATATTGAATGGTTACAATGTAAAGTATATCGTATTTTGTCAAATTCATTTTAATATAATCTTTCTGGATTATATGCATCATATTTTCTAATATTGTTGATAATAACGTAGAGACAAACGTATCTAAATGAAATTTACACCTTTACATAATGTCTTGATTCATATAGATGATATTTAACTACATTCGTATAATTTGATTTTAACTACACTGAATCTAAATTGACCGGATTCACACAAAAGATTTAAGGTATAGTTTCCATTTGATCTTTTCCTATTATAAATATCTTATGTTAAAATTTTGGTTTACTCTCCTCTATAAAACCAAACTCCAACATCACCTTCCTCCATCTATCAATCAATCTATCCTTCTTCGTCTCACTTGTTAATTGTTTTCCTCGTGAAAAAAAAATAAATGAGTGCACCAAATTCCGTATCCCAAAACCAAAACAAAAGTTGGCTCTAGTTCCGTACACCGGAAGATCTAACACCAAAGAAAACTTTGGCGCAGGTTACCAGACGAAGGAGTGCTTTCTAGTGGTGACATACGTATGTGAAGCAGCCCAACCAATTGGGGCAGGGATTCCGCTCATCCCTCCGTTAGCGAATCAAGAGAAGAAAAGTAGAAAAAAAGGGTGATAACTTTGATGATGATCAACGACTTGAATAACCGTTTCTTGAGAGCATACCTCAACCGACGACTGTCATGGCTTCCGGTAAATTGGATTGTTTGGAAGGTCGTTAGAAACGTTTGGAAATGCATAGGCCGCGTCGACATGGTAAGTAAAATTGATTGTTTTTATCATTATACTAAAATGTATGTGAATAGTTGATTGATTATTTCTTTGTAAACAGTATTATTACACTCCGGACAAAATAAGTTTCTATCTAAAAAAGATGTGTTCGATTACATATCCACCGATCAAGGTACGAGTTAGGAAAATGCACTATAATTCAGTTCCATCAAATTTGAATTATATTCATAAGATGTTTTATTTGATTTAATTGCATAATTCAAAGATTCTTTGTGAGTTGCCGGAGGAGCTCGACGAGTGGCACGGCCCAACAGCTGGTGTTTTTATGATGGAGGTGAACGGTCCTCGCCCGGAGAAAATGCCGCTAGCGGCGCCTAGGACTGTGAAAAGGGTTATGATCGAAGACATATTGTCGGGACGTATATAATATAGTAACGTAGTGAACTATTCAATGAGACCTATGGATCGTATATATTTAGGGTTTGCATGCATTTGTATTTCCTTTTTATGTATGAACGGTCCTCGCCCAGAGAAAATGCCGCTAGCGGCGCCTAGGACGGTGAAATGGGTTATGATCAAAGACATATTGTCTGGACGTATATAATATAGTAACGTAGTGAAATATTCAATGAGACCTATGGATCGTATATATTTATGGTTTGCATGCATTTGTATTTCCTTTTTATATATAAACGGTCCTCGCCCGGAGAAAATGCCGCTAGCGGCGCCTAGGACGGTGAAAAGGGTTATGATCAAAGACATATTGTCTGGACGTATATAATATAGTCACGTTGTGAACTATTCAATGAGACCTATGGATCATATATATATTGGGTCTGCATGCATTTGAATTTCCTTTTTATGTATGACTAGTTTTTCTTAATTTGCTACATGAAATAAATATTAGTGATGATATATGATACCATGATATAAGTTAAAGATTTCGATTTTCTTGTAATAACAATGTTCGGGAAACTTGAGATGTGATCCATTACATTTGTTGACGACGATTATGTTTTATCTATGATCTCTTGAACTATATAGAATAATTATTCAAATATAAACCTTAGTTAGTTTGCAAATATAAAAACAAACTCATTTTAACACGACTTAATAAATTATAGTACTCGAGTACTTAGATATTTCTATAGATACCGCATATGATCTACATTGACTTGATTTTCAGGCTAATAATATAATCGGTGAGAAATGGATTAATGTAGGGTAGATGAAAAGAGATTGATATAATATTATAACTAATGAATGAGGTTGTTGAGTTCTTTAGTAATAGGAGCTTATTTAGAAAACTATAACAATTCAAATAAAAAATTTAATTGATAATAAAAGATAATAAAATTATAATCTCGTACCTCAATCACAAGTGATATTTTTCTAATTACAGTACAATTTTCACATAATTGCTTACCATTACGGTATTCACCTTATTCCAATCCCATTATGGTTTCATCACAAATAAACAATTTAACATTTGTGGGTTAAAGCTCGTTTAAAATAAATGATTTTTAGAAAAGATTACAAATATCCTATTTTGTTAAATTCAAATCCATTATGAATTCAAATCTTGAATAAATAAAAAATATCACAATATTACCATATATTCTTATTCTCCTCATTACTATAAGTTGAATTGTGAAAACATGCATATATATCGATAATCAATTAAACGATCATAATATTCAACTTAATTAAAGCTATCCTTGTCTTATACACACACATACAACGTTACATCCATAAATAAATATTATTTTAACTTTCAAACTAATTTTACAAAAATGTAATCCCTCTAAATTTATCACCTATTAAATATTCTCTTCATGTGAACCGATGAATAGGGATGTTATACGAGTTGGATGAGCCGACATTGACATGTTCAAGCTAGGTGTAAAGCCCGGAAATTTTCATTTCCGGAAACGTGACTCAAATTGATCGGATAATGGAATCATTTAGGTTTTAACCTATCTCCTTTATAATTGGACTTTGGAACCTATTGTGAATTTTTTTGCTTTCTTCCGGCCCAATGGCCTTGTACCGGACTTCTATCACGTCTTGGCCCAGAAGAGATATGGCCTGCCGCTACACAAGTTGTGAAGAAACCCAATGACCCTCCTTCTTATCCACATCCATCCCTTGTACGTTGCAACGACCTGCTTTGGGAGGGGACCACGACCCGCCAGCTGGCCTGAAGAAGAGACGGTGAAAAGGGTAAAAGCACTCCATTACCCTCTCTGCAGTTGCCTCCCTCAAGCTTACCTACCTTGCCTCTCTCCCGTACTTGTCTCCTCGTCATTCTTCCTCTCTACACTCTCTTCTCGACCCCGCTTCACTCAACTACTCTCTCTTTTGCTCCCTCTCCGTTCTTGAGCAACCCGTCATTATCCCCTCCTTGACAGCACAACAACAATGGCGGGATAGATTTTCTTCCTTCCGAGACCCTCTGCGAACCAGCAAGCTTCACACGGCAGGGCTTCTCCCCCCCCCCCCCCCCCAAGATCTGGACAGTGACGAGCTTCACTCTCCCTCTTCATGTAACGTCCGGAATTTTATTAATTTTATTCCGGACTTAGATCACTTTGTAGTTTTCCGTAATCCGAGATGCCGGAAGCCGGGATTTATTCCTAAGAAAATCCCGAGCCGGCTCGTCGTTTTTCCCTTTTTCCGCGTTCCGACCCTTCGTTCCGGGTTAAAAATAACAAAGGAGTCATTTCCGACCCCTCGTTCCGTGGGGAGGGACAAGAGCTCAGCTGACCCCTTGGTCCCCTCACCCCTTTTTGTCAGCCAAATCTTTCCTCTCTCCTCCCTTGGATCTCTTTTCACGTCACTCCTTCCTTCCACTCCATCTCTTCCCTCTCTTCTCTTTCTTCTCATCTCTTCTCCATGGCTGCTTGAGGATCCAAACTGTGGAACTGCAGAAGAAGATCACAGGCTGATGGTAAGCTCTTCCCTCTTCCTTTCCCCTCTTCTTTGCTGCTCTTTCCCTTCTTCTTCCTTCCTCCTTCATCCATGGCCATGGATGAAGCTTGGAGAGGTTTCCACTCAAACCTTGTGCTTGTCTAGTTTCTTAGCTCGTTTAGGTCCAGTAGAGGTGCCTAAGAACCGTGGTGGGTGTTTGGAGAAGATCCAGCAAAAGAAGAAGGACTTTAGAGCCAAAGATCCAAAGTCGAAGACGAAGAAGACGACGTTCTGCGCAGAACCCGCGGGGCGGCTCAACAGGACCGCGGGCGCGGCCAGCCGCAGGGGCGGACCAGCAGGCCGCGGGTGCGGCTCGGCACGGCCGCAGGGGCGGCGGCAGACACTCGGCTCGGACGGCAGCGGACGGCCGCGATGCGGCGTGACTCGGGCGCGGGGGCGGCAGCAGACGGCCGCGGGTGCGGAGTGGCTCGGGCGCGGGGCGGTTCCTGGCAGGCGACGCAGTCCTCCGCGGGTGCGGCTCCTTGTTCCGCGGGGGCGGCTACTGTGTCCGCAGGGGCGCCGGCTTGACTCCGCAGCCACGGTTTCGGAAACAGTAGGTTCCTCATCTCCTTTCCTCTTCGTTCCTTCCTTAGTATTGATGTTGGATCATGTTAGTAGCATGCCTAGGATCGATCTAGAGTAGCTTGGAATGCCACTTAGTGGTTGTGAACCTAGGAGCCCTTAAGGCTCGATGTAAGTGATGGATATGAGCATGTGAGCATGATGGACCTTCTAGGCTAGCTTGTGCCTCTTTGGTTGAGGATTTCTCTTGTGGAATTAGGGACTGTTGTGGGATGTTACATGTGTTGAGAGTGTGATGAATACTTGGTACCTAAGATGCACTCCTAGTTTGAGGGTTAGGTGATCTTGCATAGATCACTAGAGTGAAGTCTAAGACTTCTTGAGTGTGAGTATGTATTGATATGCATATCTCTTGTGAGCAGGTTGTGGGCTTCCTCCTTAAGGAAGCAAGAGTGTGGTTGACTTGGGTTTGGTGACGAGGTAAGTCTCCGGACTTACTTAGCTCGTATTTTCCGTATTAGCATTGATGTGTGTTTGGTGGTGCGTGTTTATGTTTTGCTATAACTATTAAACCGGTAAATAGGACCACCGACTTATATGTACAATTTTGGCTCAAGTGTATGATAACGGGCGGTGAAATACTGCCTAGCCTTGCGGGGTCTAGGGGATTCTCGGCGACTTGCCCGGCGGGTCAGATGGACGGAGGCATCCGTGCCATTCCTTGCCGGAGGGGGGACCGAGGCGGGACCATT